>OFHU01003547.1:0-161068 GCA_900245905.1 Lacerta viridis
GGTGACCAGTGTCCGAGAACCCCTTGCCATAGGTGTAACACAGCCATGGGACCAGTGGGCTGGCTTGAGTCAAGGCTGTTGTGACTTCATCATTATTATTAACCTGCTGCAGATGACTGATCAAGGCCTGGAGGGAATGTTTAAAGGCATAGGACAACTGCTGAAACCTGGAGGCATTTGCTTAGCCGATGGGCCCTTTGCTGTTAATGGGATCATCCTTCCAGAGTGCAATGTGCAACTGGATAACATGCTCCAAGCCAGAAATCCTGAGTGGGGACTGAGAGATGTGGAGGAGCTTCGTCAACTGGCAAACACTAATGCACTCCGGCTTGAACGCATGCTGGAGATGCCTGAATACACCAAATGTTTGATCTTTCGGTGGAGGGAGTTATGATCTCTGGCTACGAAAAAGTCAAAGGAGGACTGCCCTATTTATATGGATGGGTGTGGAAATTAAATTAAGAAAAAGAAAAAGGAAAAAAGAGAGCGACAAGTCAAACAATAGAATTCTTAGTCGAACAATAGAATTCTTAGAACTGGCAGTCTTATCGGGAAAAATAAAAGATAACCCTAGAAGCAGAGTGGTGGAAGAATGGGACGGGTTTTTGAGGTACTTAAGAATGAAGTCCGACCCAAACATGGTATACGCTCTGTAATAGTTCTTGCGGGTAAAGTAATAAATATTAAATAGAAAAGGTAATGCTTTTAAGTGAAGTAGGTATGAAGTAAATGATATATTGATAGAAGTTTCAATGTTTAAATGGATTATATATATATATGATATATTTTGAAGTGGTGGAGCGTAGGAATAGGGAAGTCAATATAGGCACTAAATGTGCACACAACTTTGTATAAAGAAAAGAAGTAGGGGGATAAAATAGTATTGGTCGATATATAGATTTGTTTGTTATCCTTCAGTGGGAAGACAATGTTTTGTGCACTAGGGAAATTACTTGGTCTTATGACAAACTGTTTGTAAGTATAGATATTTTTTAATAAATGGGAAAAAGAAGAAACAAAGTAGATATAAGGGCATGCAGACAGAACAAGGAACGATATAAATGTTCCAGTTACAGGTGGGTAGCCATGTTGGTCTGCCATAGTCGAAACAAAATAGAAAATTCTTTCCAGTAGCACCTTAGAGACCAACTGAGTTTGTTCTTGGTATGAGCTTTTGTGTGCATGCACACTTCTTCAGATACACTGAAACAGAAGTCACCAGACCCTTAAATATAGTGAGGGAGTGGGGAGGGGTATTACTCAGAAGGGTGGTGGGAATGGGTGATTGTAATGGGAGGCTGAGAAGCAATAGGGGGGGAGAAATCTCTGAGGGAGGGGGGAAGGGAAGGGAAGGGAAGGTAAATAGGTTGTATGATGTATGTTTTTGTTTATGTAACTTTTTTGTAATTTTTGGATTCTGTAAGGCATGAAATTAAATAAAAAATTTTAAAAAGATATTTTTATGTTTTTCTTTTTCTCTCTCTCTCTTTCTTTCTTTGTAATGTATGAAGGTGTGAGTTTGTTGGTTTGCTTGTTCAATGTCATTGTCGTTGTTGTTGCTTTTTCTTTTGTAAAATGGAAAAATGAATTAATAAAAAAAACCAATAAAACGACAAGTCCTTTAGTCCAAAATGATGACTCTAATCATCATTAGTGCTGTTCTACTAAAGGGGGAAATCTTTGTGAATTAACAATAAAATAAGAAAAGTAAACAGCAAGGAAGGGCAAAGAGAGAAAAACAACCACCCAATTATGTGCTGAGAAGGAAGGGAACCAGGTGTTGGTGCCTTTATTTATTTTTATTTTTAATTACTGCACTCCGGAGAAAGGGCAGAAAAATACAGCAACATTATCCACCAGGGAAGCAATAATAAAAGCAAACATGAGAGGTTGGAGAAAGGAAAAGCAGTGAGATAAATACAGAGGCATAGGAAGGTCAGGTGGTACCCGGTGCGGAAAATTTCTTGTCACCCCCCCCATTGATTCCCCCCCCCCGCAAAAATGGTTTTACGTTATTTCATATTTTCTTACAAAGGAATAATAACAAGTAATAATAATAATAAAAACTTTTATTTATATCCCACCCTCCCCGGCCGAAGTCGGGCTCAGGGTGGCTAACATCAGATACATAACATTGGTATAAAATCAAACAATAATTAAATTACCTCCTAAAAACATCTCAAAATCAAATTAAAGTCTAATTAGATGGCTTTCCACAGGGTTAGGGTTGGGAACAGTAAGTGTTCTCTGAACTGAAATTTCAGCCTTCACGACATAGGAAAACAGCTATTTTGGTGGAGGAGGGTCAAGATATTAACCGATATGCATGAAATTTCATATATAGCTATATAATCCCTAGTATAGTAAGATAAGACCTTTGGAGCAGGCATTTTTTTAAAAGTTTTTTTTTATGAACTGCCCTAGTAGGGCAGTAATTGTTCCTTGATAATTTGCCACCCCCTCCATTATGGAACTTGGGGTGGTACGCCCCCCCCCCTTGCTATGCCCCTGGATAAATACTTCCCACCGCTCATCTACGTTTACATTGAAAAACCTAAATTGCTGTTTGTTCCGATTCAGCGGTAACAACTACGTTTTCCTTGGGGAAAGCAGCAGGGCACAAGATGGCACACGGGCATAAACCAGGAAGCTTGGCAAGCACAGAAAAAAAGGTTACGTGTGAGTGAGCCCCAGGTCATGATGCCCATTGAATGGACGGAACATTATAGAGTGTATGTGTAGAACAGCTCTATACCTCTCATGTACAGAATACTGGGTTGCAATTCTGGATGCAGCAAGCAAGCAAAACTGCAACCTCTGTCTGGAAGCAGGTTGTTGCTGCTGTTGCTTTTAAAAATATACCTAGGGAGAGTTTAAATGCCACTGTGCACCTTGCGTAGTTTGGCACCAAGAGCAGGAAAAATGATCTGCGAAGAAACCAATCAAAATAAAAAGAGGGAGAGGCTTTTTTTTAAAAAAATGCATGTGATTTGCTTTTGTTATAATAATGCTAAGGCATTTCGCTACCCCTTCGAGTCTATGAGGAAGGGAACATTTGCATGCTGAAACCGTGCCATCTTGGTTTTTAAAATAAATAAAATCCAAAGGTTGCCCCCTTTTCTTTCCTCTTTGGCAAAAGCATTTTGGTTTTTTCCCTCCAGAACACTGCAGGAAGTAAGGTTCTTAGCATCCTGTCTTGACAGCAATGGTGTCATTCTTTCACAACAGTTGAACTACTGCCAAGAGAGACAGACAGACCGAGAGAGACCAGGATCACCTGGTGCACATTGATGTGGCCTTTAGTGGCAGATTAATCCTCTCTGCAACAGAATTCTGTTTTTCTTCCTCAAAGCGGTGCAATAACAGCACGGGGCTAAGTAAGGGAGGAGGCAGCAAAGCGGTGACCTCACCAAACTAGGGGCGAAGGAAGAGGGGTGCGGTAGGGGGGCGTCCGCCCTGTGTGTCATCCCAGAGGGGGGGTTACAAAATCCCCACTGGGAGGTCGCACCACCGCGCCACGATCAGACCCCCCTGAGAGGATTGTGCCACTACACTGCGCCACATGCCCCATGGGCAGATCGTGCCACCCCGTGGGCGGATCTCCCTGCCCTGCTGCTCTGGGTACAGGATCGGCTAGCTCTGCCACTGCACCACACTCGATTCCCGAGTCCCAAAAGATTTGGGGTGCAGTTCTTAAAATATAATTCGTCTCTCTCAAAGTCAAACCTAGACTGCCACACTTTCCTTCAGCGTGTATCAGGATCCAAAGCGGGTCTTGAACATATAGCATGAGATGTGGTGTCATGGTTAGAGTGTTGGACCAGGACCTGGGAGACCAAGGTTCAAATCCCTACTTGGCCACTAAGTTCACTCGGTGACCTTGGGCCAGACACCATCTCTCAGCCTAACCCAACCATGGATACCACCTGCAGCTCCATGGGGGAAATAGTGACTTAATAATAAAATTAATTAATTTAGCCAACTCTCAGGGCTGTCTTAAGCCCGCAGCAGAAGAGCCCACCACAGCGCTCCGACCAACGGGCGGGCTCTTCCCCAGACTCAACTCTCAGGCCCCGGACTTTTGGCCTGGCGCCCCAGAGAGCCTGGCACCCGGGTGCCCTGCACCCCTAGCGCCTATGGGTAAGATGGCCCTGCCAACACTGGAAGGGATTACAGGGAGGCAAGACTTCCCTAAGCAAACAGACAAGAGCAGCTCAGGTGATACTTCACTGACCCTTTAACAGAGATATGCTGAGTTCCAGCTGAATCCAAGGTAGATTCTGAGAATATGGAACAATCCACTGAGAAGGTCTCCTACCTGTGCCACCTTGAAATAAACAGGAGCACCACACGTCTCGATGAATTGTTACTGCTCAGGCAGACGAAAGGGTAAAATGCTATTTAATGTGCCATACGTTCTAATTTCCTGAATAAATTTGCCCTCTGTTGAAGTTTATTGGGCGCTGTGTTCTAAACCACTGAGCTTCTTGGGCTTGCCAGTCAGAAGGTTGGTGGTTCGAATCCGCACGACGGGGTGAGCTCCCATTGCTCTGTCCCAGCTCCTGCCAACCTCGCAGTTCGAAAGCACACCAGTGCAAGCAGATAAAGAAAGTACCGCTGCGGCGGGAAGGCAAATGGCGTTTCCATGCACTCTGGCTTCTGTTGCGCCAGAAGCAGTTTAGACCTGCTGGCCACATGACCCGGAAAGCTGTCTGTGGACAAACGCCAGCTCCCTCGGCCTGAAAGCAAGATGAGCACCGCAACCCCATAGTCACCTTTGACAGGACTTAACCATACAGGGGTCCTTTACCTTAACCTTTACATTCTTATTTCCTGAATAAATTTGCCCTTTGTTGAAATTTATTGGGTTGCGGTCCAAATTCTGTGAACAGTGCTCTGTAGAGTGGCAGAGCCACTGCGACATCCATAGCTCGGCTGCTCGCACCAACCAGCATGGAGGGGGCAACAGGAACACATGTCTCTTCACCATGCCAGCTCTCAGGCTGGTGCAGCAAAGAGGCCCCCACCACCACTGCACTTGGGGTCTTTCAACTGGCTGCTGTGTTTGCGCAAACCTTTCCATACACAACCCCTTCCCTTCCTCGCTGCCAAGAGCAGTTTCCCTCCTAGGCTAAATAGTAGCTTGGGATGTGTGTGATTTTTGTCGGGACCACGCACACAGGGGTGATGTCAGTCACACCTGATTCTGATTAGAATTTTGCTATTTCAAAAAAAAAGAAAAGAAAAAGCGCAACAAGTTAAATGCATTTAATGTATCATCTAGTTTAACACTTAGGTAAAATAGATTCCTTGACGCTCTGATTCCTAGAGAGCAACTGCTCTTAACCAAAGATACATTGCCCATGAAGATGGAAGGACCAAGAGGTACGATTAACCACTGGTCATGTTTGTCTCAAGACAGAGAAAAAGCCCCCCTTTTAAGAGGACAATTACACAGCAGTCCATATGAGCAAAAGCCTTGGATACAATTTTTTACGTCGGGGCTCGTGCCTTATGTCAGTGTTTTTCAACCTTTTTTGGGCAAAGGCACACTTGTTTCATGAAAAAAATCACGAGGCACACCACCATTAGAAAATGTTAAAAAATTTAACTCTGTGCCTATATTGACTATATATAAAGTAATTCTCTTGAATAGGAATCAAATAAACACAAAGAAAGTATTTTATAATTACTTTATTATGAAATAGTAAGTAAACAGAAATATGAAAAATTATAAAATACTTTATTCAGTGCGCAACCTGGGTCTGTTTGGCTGTTTTTTTAAAATCTTTCGAATTTTTCAATTTTTCCCACGGCACACCAGGCAACATCTCGCGGCACACTAGTGTGCCACGGAACAGTGGTTGAAAAACACTGCCTTATGTGGACACTACAGGGTCAGGCAATATGGTTTGGGCCTTCATTCCTGGTCTCGAGGAAATATTTCCATAGTTGCCAGGTGAGATGGGGCAGCTTGTTCAAAGACAAATTATCGGTACAGGTACAGGTAAAACTCGAAAAATTAGAATATCATGGAAAAGTCCATTTATGTAAGCAATTGTTTTCATTAGCTACTGGAGTTTAATATATGAGATAGACTCATGACATGCAAAGCGAGATATGTCAAGCCTTTGCTTGTTATAATTGTGATGATTATGGCGCACAGCTGATGAAAACCCCAAAGTTGAAATTGTTAATTTGGGGTTCTCATCAGCTGTACGCCATAATCATCACAATTATAACAAATAAAGGCTTGACATATCTCGCTTTGCATGTCATGAGTCTATCTCATATGTTAGTTTCACCTTTTAAGTTGAATTCCTGAAATAAATGAACCTTTCCACGATATTCTAATTTTTCGAGTATCACCTGTAGAACAGGTGGAATTACAGGTTGTATGGAGGTACACATCTCCCTATATGAACTTGCCTGGGCTTTGAGATCTTCTGGGGGGGGGGCTTTCTCTTGATCCTGCCACCTTCAGAGGCACGTGAGGACATGAGAGATGGCCTTCTCAGTGGCTGTTCCCAGGTTGTGTGGAACAATCTTCCATGGGAGGCTGGGTTGACCTCCTCTCTACTTTGATTTTGCTGGCAGGCAGATCTTTTTTTGTTGTTGTTGTTCCAACAGGTCTTTGGCTGTTGAGGCAGCGTCTTCTGGGGATAGGCATTACACACACAAAGATTGCTGCTTTTAAATGGTTTTAGTGTTTTAGTGCAGGTTTTAGTAGGGTTATTTATTCAACTTCCTTTTTCAAATATTTATCTTCATTGTGTGTTTTTTTAGTTGCATCTGTTTTAATTTATGCTGCGAGCTGCCTTAGGTTCTGTATCAGGAGAAAGGCAGGAAATAAATAAATAAGATAGGACTCGGTCCTGTATACCTGAAGGAGCGTCTCCACCCCCATCGTTCAGCCAGGACACTGAGATCCAGCGCCGAGGGCCTTCTGGCAGTTCCCTCACTGTGAGAAGTGAGAACAAAATAAAAAATAAAAAAAATCCTTCCAGTAGTGCCTTAGAGACCAACTAAGTTTGTTCTCTAAGGTGCTACTGGAAGGATTTTTTTAATTTTTTATTTTGTCTTGACTATGGCAGACCAACATGGCTACCTACCTGTAACTGTGAGAAGTGAGGTTACAGGGAACCAGACAGAGGGCCTTCTCGGTAGTGGCGCCCACCCTGTGGAACACCCTTCCATCAGATGTCAAGGAAATAAGCAGCTATCCTATTTTTAAAAGACATCTGAAGGCAGCCCTGTTTAGGGAAGTTTTTTTAAATATTTAATGCTGTATTGTTTTAATACTCGATTGGGAGCCGCCCAGAGTGGCTGGAGAAACTCAGCCAGATGGGCGGGGTACAAATTTATTATTATTATTATTAATATTATTATTATTAAACAGGTGTCAAGCGGTTTGAATGTACTGCTCTGGCTGTGTACTGACAACATTTTATTCTAGACTCAATGGAGACTAAGTACTACCTTTTTTCCTAGGAAGTCCACACACACTCTAGATCTATGGCATATTTTGTGTCCCTTAAAAGTGCTTCTTGAGAAACCGGCTTCATTCTGAAAGGAAAAGCTTGTTGCCGGTTGATTTTTGCCTTGCTCAGCACCATGCCCCTTTGAAATGACATTTTGGGTCACCACTTCCTTCTTCGTTCACCTGGAGCTTGTGCAGGACAGGAAAGACATTGCTAGCCTAATGAAGGGGAGAGTTTTCAAATGGTATCAAGTAACCATTATCTGGCGCCTTCGCTATACAGTGGTACCTCGGTTTACGAACAGCCCTGTTTACGAACGATTCGGTTGACGAACTCCGCAAAACCGGAAGTAATGTCCCGGTTTGCAAACTTTACCTCGGTCTACGAACAGAATCCGAACGGTGGAAGGGCACTGGCAGCGGGAGGCCTCATTAGGGAAAGCACGCCTCGGTTTAAGAACGGTTTCAGTTTAAGAACGGACTTCTGGAATGGATTAAGTTCGTAAACCAAGGCACCACTGTATAGTTTCCCTCCAATGCACCTCTTTACCTCAGACACTTAAGCTGTATATTTGTCAAACACACCCTGTTCTTGTGACTGTAATTTGTTCTGAACCATTGTTAATGTGTGTTTTTTTAATGGTTTCAACCTGCCCTTGGGGGCATTAGGGCAATTATTAATACTACTACTACTACTAGCAGTAGTAAATTTTGCCTCAGGAAGGCTGACCTGAAAGCTCTGCTTTCATTCCTTCCATAAAATGGCCAATCGAGACCTGGAGATGCTAGCTATGACTAAACCATTAAATTCCCGTTGTTTTTACTGTAACCATCAGTGCAGCCAAAAGGCAGGGCAAGGCAGGGAAACCGGGTACCGAGGTGGCTGCATTTTTCATTGCCATTGCGTAACGCGGGGCTGAAGTTCTGATTCACGTATCTCAGGGCTGACCCAGCAGAGAGAGGTGGAATGAGAGCCGGCTCCGCCTCAAGAAACATCGCATCCAGAGTTTCCGGGGTTCACCTGAGGTTGCTCAAGGTGACTGGCTCCAGGAAGATGCAGCAGATAAGACTTGACTTCACACTCAAGTCTGACAGAATTAGCAGGAAGGCATGTGACCTGCCCTCTTTCCTTCCTGTACTCAGCCATCCTGAAACATGTCGCAGTCTCTGTGTGAGGGAGGAGAGCAGGGCCTCACCTTTTCACCCGACCCTCACAGTTGTGCCCCACAACGGCTTTTCCTCAGGGCTAACTGCACTTGCCAAAGGCCCCATGTTGGAACCCTGAGCTACCCCCATAGTCCTCACTCCGACAGCATCAGTATAGCAACACTAGGCTGCTGTGTAAGGACGCGGGTGGCGCTGTGGTCTAAACCACTGAGCCTCTTGGGCTTGCCGATCAGAAGGTCGGCGGTTCGAATCCCCGTGACGGGGTGAGCTCCCGTTGCTCGGTCCCAGCTCCTGCCAACCTAGCAGTTCGAAAGCACGCCAGTGCAAGTAGATAAATAGGTACCACTGTGGTGGGAAGGTAAACAGTGTTTTCGTGTGCTGCTCTGGTTTTGCCAGAAGCAGCTTAGTCATGCTGGCCACATGACCCGGAAAAACTGTCTGTGGACAAACGTCGGCTCCCTCGGCCTGTAAAGCGAGATGAGCGCCACAACCCCAGAGTCGTCTGTGACTGGACTTAACTATCAGGGGTCCTTTACCTTTACCTTTAGTCTGCTGTGTAGGGCTGGCATAGCCCACACTTTCTGTGATGCACAAAATCCTTAAAATAAGATCATCCTGACACCCTGGCACCAGCAGGAACACTATATCTGGAAATGAACAGATTCTAGAGGGTCTGCATACATTAAGAGTAGTCTTTGTTCTTGACCTTTCCCTCAGGGTCGGTGCGTCCATTAAGGCGAATTAGGCAATTGCCTAGGGCGCCAAAATGGAGGGGGCGCTGGCCAGGCTTGGGCGGGGGGGGGGCGGGCTAGCAGCAGCTTCTCCGCTACAGCGGAGAAACTGCTGCTTGCCTCTCCACCACCCCCCACCTCCCGCTAAAGCAGGCTTTGCCGGGGGGCAGGCGGAGGGACGGGCGAGCAGCAGCTTCTCCGCTACAGCTTTAGCGGGGGGCGGGTTTTTGCGGGGGGCGCCAGAAGGTGGTCTGCCTAGGGCGCAAGAAACCCTAGTACCGGTCCTGCTTGCCCTATCTTGCAAATAGACATTCTATAAGAAGCCTCTCTTGCTCAAGGCAGGGGTCAGCCTTTGGGAAAGAAATCCCACTGAGTCTTTTATTGCTTGCAATAAAACACCATTTGTTTTCCTCAAATAGCTGTGTGACTTTTTCTTCAGCCTAAACACTAATTTTGCTACACCTGAAGCAGAATGCCTGCTCACTGCAATGTGGATATACTAATGGAGGGTTTCAATTGCATTTGCATAATGTTTACCAGCATCCGCCTTTCCCATTTTGTCACCTGAGGTGAAAGCAGTAAGATGTTGCCTTGTCCCTGCCAAAGTCCCGCTCACAGACGTTGCACAGTGGCAACTTTCAGTTTCCGGTGGTGGGTCCCTGCTTCCACGGAAGAAGTGGCAGCAGCTTCTCCTCACTTCTCTGGTGGGATTCGGAAGCAAGGGCAGATCTACTAGGAAACTAATGAAGCTTAAGTTTCAGGGCCCCAATCCCAGAAACAGGTTTTGTCCACATTCCTTTAAATTGTTGGGTCTAATAAACCCAATCTGAGCCGCGTGACTCAAATTGATTCATTTCTTGTTGCATATATTTCAACAACCCCAAAGTCTGAGAGTCAGCAGCACAGAAGTTGTAAAGGAGGGGTGTTGTGAAGGGCCCTCCCAACCGTGAAGGGCCCTTCCAAATGGTTCAAGCTTCAGGCTCCCCAAAAATGTAGGTCCACTGCTGGTGGGAAGCACCCACAGTGGTTTGGAGACCTAAGGTGAAGCGCTGGCAGTGGCTAGATCTCATACAGAGAAGAAGAAGAGTTTGGATTTGATATCCCACTTTATCACTACCCGAAGGAGTCTCAAAGCGGCTCAACATTCTCCTTTCCCTTCCTCCCCCACAACAAACACTCTGTGAGGTGAGTGGGGCTGAGAGACTTCAAAGAAGTGTGACTAGCCCAAGGTCACCCAGCAGCTGCATGTGGAGGAGTGGAGACACGAACCCGGTTCCCCAGATTACGAGTCTAACGCTCTTAACCACTACACCACGCTGGCTCTACAGAGGCCCACTGCCCCATTGGGACGCCACTGCCCAGGACAGCTGCTTCAGTCTCCCTTGTGGGCAGCCCAGCCCCAAAGTTTGCCTACTCATGGGGGGGGGGGGAATGTATGAAATTGAACTTGAGTTAGAAAGAGCATAAACTTGGGTCGTTGCTGCTACCTTTGACTTTCAGGTGGGCATATTACTGCTCCATCACAGCTATGCTAAACTCTTGAATTTCTTATTATTTTCTCTGGGCAACAATCAATCCTCAACCAGGGAAGTTGGGGGGGGGGAAGGGAACCAGCTTCAAAACGAACAGGAAGTTCATTCAAAATGAGCCTTCAAAATGAACGAGGAAGTCCTTATCCATTGTCTGAATCTCACCAGTGACACATGCGGTAGGGCAGTGTCCGCAATGACAGGAACACTCTTTGTTGGCGCTGTCACGCAGCCCTGTGGCCCCAGCCCTCTCCAAGGAAGCAACACCAGTGTCCGGAAAGTGGCTCCACCATGCACCGCCACTGCTGAATCTAGAGAAAAATCTAGAGTGCCACACTCACCAAGGCAGGTCCAAAAACAGCTTCAAATTTATTTTGAAGTCACCTTTGGGTCTTCCTTTGTGCATGTTCGACTTTGTCAATCTCTCACATCATTCAATGACTTTTTAAAAAGCACCGGAAGGCAAGAGCAGCTTCATAGCTTGCAAAGTTTCAAATAGTGCCTACACTTTTTATTGCCTAGCTTTCATTTTACCATGGTTAAAGACCGGCTTTTAAAAAAGAAAATAAAGCTGAGAGTCTGGGTCCCCTACTAGCTCTGGGTCTGGTATAGCACTACCCCCTGGACCCACTTCCTGACATCCTCACAGGTCTAAAACACACAGGTTCATATCTAACATTTTGAAATTGGATCCCACAAAGTTCAATTATCAAACCCTACTTTTCCCACAAGGCAACAGATTATACAAGAGTATCACATCAGTATATAAAGGTGAAATAGTTTGTGCTGGTGTGTTGTTTTTTTAAATGTCAATATAGCTCTGTGTGTATGCTGTATGGATTTTAATTGGACTTATTCCAACAGGCTTTGGGGAAATGACTGCTTTTAATGAAAGCGCTGGTGCCGTGCTGTTTTTATTGTAAATATATCTGCGTTTTTAACAGATCTTTTCTATTTATATACAGTCGTGCCTTGGTTCTTGAATGGAATCCATTCCGGAAGTCCGTCCAGCTTCTGAAAACGTTCGAAAACCAAGGCACGGCTTCCAATTGGCTGCAGGAGCTTCCTGCACTCAATCAGAAGCTGCGTTGGACGTTCGGCTTCCAAAAAACGTTCCCAACCGGAACACTCACTTCCGGTTTTGCAGCATTCAGGAGCCAAATCGTACGAGTACCAAGGCATTCAAGAACCAAGGTACAACTGTATAGTTTTAAGTCAATAATTATTCAAAATTAATTCTATAACTCTATTGATTTCAATTCTATAACGATTTGTTTTCAATTATGGTTTCCTGTGTGTTTTTAGCTGTTTTTATTTTATCTCTAAGCTGCCTTGAGTCCTTGTCAGGGAAAAAGGTGGGGTATAAATAGAATCATCATCATCATCATCATCATCATCATCATCATCATAAAATCCGAGGTTTTAAAACCTCCAATTGCTTACAGTGGTGGAAATAGACAGGCTAAAAGAGTAGTGACTTTGGAGCAGCCAGACTGACTTTCCATCGTATCCTCTCATACTTTATGCGCTCTGCTGCCTGGCATTTCTCTGTCCTGCTGGGCAACAGAGCTGCGGGGAGCAATAAAACAAAAGACGTCGACGAACAGGCAGCATGGCAAAGCAATTAGCGCTTTCCGCTTCTCCATACAATTAAAAAAAATAAAATTGCAATTATAGGTCTAAGCGGAACGTTGTGCACGCTAGATGGGATCCTGAGGACTTAAGCTTGTGGTTAAGATGGAAGAGCAACTTTTGTACCCTATGGCTTCGGCTCGTTTTCCTGTTTAGTTTTTGAGGTTTGTAGAGCTTGTTAAGCCTTCCCCTCAGGACTAGACTTCAAAGATACTGAGGAAGAAAGGAGAGGAGGGAAGCCACGAGAGAGAAGGAAGATGAAGTGTGAAGAAGTGCTTTCTTTTATCCGAGAAGAAGAAGAAGAAGAAGAAGAGGAAGAGGAGGAGGAGTTTGGATTTGATATCCCGCTTTATCACTACCCGAAGGAGTCTCAAAGCGGCTAACATTCTCCTTTCCCTTCCTCCCCCACAACAAACACTCTGTGAGGTGAGTGGGGCTGAGAGACTTCAAAGAAGTGTGACTAGCCCAAGGTCACCCAGCAGCTGCATGTGGAGGAGCGGGGAAGCGAACCCGGTTCCCCAGATTACGAGTCTACCGCTCTTAACCTCTACACCACACTGGCTCTCTTGAATCTTCCAACGTTCACAAACCAAGTGGGGAAATGCAATTCCTGCAAACCAGTGGCTTTCCAAACTGCAAAAGTGCAGCCCTCCCTCACGGCTTAATTCAACCATGGGGAGCTATTTGCTTCCCTTCCTTTTAACTCCCAGTCCTGGCCAGCTGTGGCCTTGCACTGCTTTCTGTTGCCAATGCACCAAAGCCGTAGCATATAAGCAGCCCGTGGGCAGTCATCGGGTGGCCGTGGGGCAGGGTAGGGTATCAGGGAATGCGGATATTTCTATCCTCCCAAACCTTCATGCAAAGTTTAGGGGGGGGGTCTCTTACCTAAGATTCCCCACTCCCTTTTTGGCTTTCCAGCACACCTGGATTTATGGATGCCCTACGTAACTAGAAGAAGGAACGATAACCAAACAATCGACAACTAGCCAATCGACATAAGGCAACGTAAGCTACCAGACAGTCTGAGCATGAGAGTCACATGAGGTTTATTAAATGCATTAATTTAATAAATTACAATCCAACAGGTGCACAACCATAGTGTAAGTGCCATGAGAAATGCTTCTGGGTGAACAAGTAGAACAACATTTTTCCTAGGGGCAAACTATTGTACTTGGAATTCTGGGAACCAGTTTTATCCGTGCAACAGACAGTCCTTCCTCGAGGAAAAATCTCTGGATCCTACATCCCAAACCCTAAGAACGCAAGGGCTGCCTGACTCGATCTGGGCGTCCATCTACTGTACTTCAACATTTCCTCTCCAGCGACAGTCCTTCAGATTATTTAAATTTTTTAAGGCCCTCTTTCCCACATACTTTCACAACCTCACGGGGAAATATTGCAATATAATAATTTGAAACACGCAGAGAGAAACACTGCAATAATAGTTACAGGTAGGTAGCCGTGTTGGTCTGCCACAGTCAAAACAAAATAAAAAATTCCTTCCAGTAGCGCCTTAGAGACCAACTAAGTTTGTTCTTGGTATGAGCTTCTGTGTGCATGCACACTTCTTCAGATACCTGAAGATATCTGAAGAAGTGTGCATGCACACGAAAGCTCATACCAAGAACAAACTTAGTTGGTCTCTAAGGTGCTACTGGAAGGAATTTTTTATTTTTTATTTTGTTTTGACAGCAATAATAGTTTCAATAGAACACCATCTCAGCAGCAGCAATCAAGAAAGCAGTTTTAAGGCTACTCAGCAGCCCAGGTTCCTTTTCGAAGCTCACAAGCAAAGTCTCCTTGTTCTTTGGATAGCCGCTTTGCTGAAGGACCGTATGCCAATATTGTGAAAGAAAGAAAGGAAGGAAGGAAGGAAGGAAGGAAGGAAGGAAGGAAGGAAGGAAGGAAGGAAATGCCAAGTATATAAAACAAACAAATAAATCCTGTGCTTTCCCCCCTCCCGAACAACTGATGCTCAACATATATAGACAGCCTGGACACAGAGACTTTGCAGAACTGAGTTGTCACAAGCAAGTGTTCATTTATCAGGGGAAAGATAGCAAGGTCCTAAACCGAGGGGAAAATTTTACACAAACATAAAGGAATCATCATATCCAGTAGTAAAATGCAGTACAGTGAGAGCATTGATGTGTTCACACAAGGAGTCCCAATGAATTTGGACTTGAACCCCCAGTGCGTGCGCGCCAAACTGCAGCCTCATTTTCTCGTTTTCTCGTTCTTAACTGCTCCTCTCCCCTGAAATCCCACACAGACAGCAGCCTCTGCAGCAGAGAGAGTGACAGAGAGATGAGGCAATGCATTCTCACATGTCTGTCACACTTCCATATCCCCTTGTAAATGTATACAGCAGGCAGAGGGTGGTCAGTGACTAGTCCACTGAATGAGTGCCAGCCAGGGTCAAGGTCTCTTATTGCCTTTTCCTCAGCTGTTTCCGCTGCCCTAATACTTCCAGTAACATGAAAGAAAGAAAACACCTACTAGCAAAGTCTACTTTTCATACAAATCACACAGCCAGAAAGGCACAGCCAGTTTGGGGTGGGTGGGTGGGTGGGAAAAACAGCCTCCCAAACTCTGGCAGGGAATCCAAACTGTTGCAATGCCGGCCTCTGCCTTCTTGTCGAAAACCATCCACAGTTTTTTTTTAAAAAAGTAGAAGAGTTCTTACCTGCGGGTACTGGTTGTAGCTCAGGAGCCCTCGCCTCCACTGGGCGACATTCACAGCAGGTTGTGTGGCATGATCACTGTGCACATTTGATGCTTTATGGGCTGGATTAGGATTAAAAAAAAACAACGAAGCCACCAACACGATAGATAAAACAAGTCGGACAAGTCACGGTGACAAGCGATTCACCTCGTTGTAAGATTTCAAGGCAGGACTCATAACCATAACAGTGCCTTCTGCTTAATAATAGTGCCTTTCTTTCAAGAATCTTGGTGACTTTGACAAGCAATAACTCATTGCGCCTTGCAACACAACCGCGGAGAGGTTGGTAAACACAAATCCGGGGAGTCGTGGAAATCTTTACAGGGAGGGGAGGGGGGGAAACTCCCTTTCGCTGGCCAAGTAAGATCAAATAAAGAAGACATTTGGCAGAACAGAACGAAATAAGAAGCTCACAAAGAGTTCTCAGGAAGCTGGCATTCGAAAATGATGGATGTCTATTTAGGTAATTCAGTGTAGTCACCTGTAAATCAAAGGAACCAGACAAATTTATAACCACTGGGAATCTGGACAAATTGATTCCCCTGGAATTCGACTTTACCTCCATGGCAAAACCAGATTAAGCTGGTTGGGGTCCTGCTGCAATTCCCAAAATGGGGGCCCACCCACCCCCCAGGAATGCATTAAACAAGGTACCATAAAATATGTCTTGTAGTAACTTAAATGCTGTAAGGTTTATAACCATATAAACTTTCATGAAGTACAGAAATATGCCGAGCCCATCAGGTTCCACAACTTGCAGCAAAACACAAACAAAAAAAACACGTTTTGCCAAACTGGAAATCAGAGTGACGTGCTTTCATTTTTAAAACTTGGCTTTCGCAAGTAAAATAGTAAGGAAAAGCATAATGCCACTGTTTTCCCTAATTGGCCAGTAAAAGAATAAAACCTGCTCCCACTTTCCAATGCTCTGACCCAAAGATAAAACCAGGGATTTTTTTCCCCCAGCCAGTACTCAGTTCCAGCTCCTCTCAGGTGAGCACCATTGCCATTGTAAGAGAACAAGGGAAGTGTTCATGGTGAGGTCCAGCACCTCTTTTTCTATAAAAATAGCACTGGATAAAACCTCTGGTAAATACAAATCCAAGGAGTAGCAGAAAGTTTTGCAGCTGGGTGGGACACTTCCTTTTGCTGGCCAAAATCAGAATTCTTTAAATCCCATATATTATCCTTTGATTCTGCAAACCTGTGCCCACTTGCCTGGGAGGAAACCTCAGTGTACACAAAGAAACTTACCGTATTTTTCCGTCTATAAGACGCCCCTGTGTATAAGACTATTTTGGAAGACTCAGATTTAAGAAAATGGGGATATACACTATCCGTGTATAAGACACCCCCTAATGTTTGACATTATTTATATTGGGGGGGGGAACCCTCATCTTATACACGGAAAAATATGACACTTTCCAGAAAGACATATATACCACTGTACAACTTGACTTCAGTGCCTGCGCAGCAGAACGCATGCCTAATCCTCTTTGCAAGTTTTCACATTTTGCCTTTGTGATTGGGTGGCGGCGTTCTTTAATTGGATGCCAGTGTGCTTGCCTCAGTAATAGGCTGGATGAGAGCCAACAAACTGAAGCTCGATCCAGGTGAGACTGAGACACTGTGACTGGGTGGTTCCCTAGACTGGAGGGATGGGGGGGGTGGCCTACTGTTTACGGGATCATGCTCCCTCTGAAGGAGCTGATAAGAAGAAGAAGAAGAAGAAGAAGAAGAAGAAGAAGAAGAAGAAGAAGAAGGAGAAGGAGGAGGGCCCTGGTCTCTTGTGATAGACTGTTCCACCAAGTCAGGGCCAATACTGAGAAAGCCCTGGCCCTAGTTGAGGCCAACCTAGCATCTTTGTTGCTCGGGACCTCCAAAAGATTATTATTTGAGGACCTTAAGGTCCTACACGGGACATACCAGGAGAGGCGGTCCCTTAGGTAACTTATAGGATAAGAGGGAGCCCAAAACTCAGAGAAGGACCAGAGGGGTTCACAGCCTACTGCTGTCTGATCTCCTTTCTCCTTCGTAGGTCCATTCATGATTCATCTCCAACCACCAACACACTACCAAGCACAGGACTAGCCTTCTCACTCACTTGAATTCCAAGACAACCCCACCCCACATAATTCGCATTTGCATTTCTATACTGATTCTCGGTTTCCTAGTAGAGATTTGAATATTTTTCTTTTAATGTTGGAATGCTTAACAATTGAACTCACAGTAGACGTCGTACTAATTATACTATCTGGTGGGGGGGGGTTATGATGGAGAAGGTGGAATACATGGAAGCAACCTCTCAGAATGGGTGCGTGTTGCTTTTATTTTATTTTTTAAGGCACCCCAAAAAATTCACTCAAAGGCAAAAGAGCGAGAAAACAAAAGGGACATCCCTGGTAACTAGAGACACCTGAGTCCTGTTTGCTCAGATAATTCACAGTCACGTATGGGAGAGAGAACAGGGCTTCCTCTGCTGGTCCCATACCATGGCTTAGGTGCGGGGCCCTCCACCCCCTGACAGCTGGAGGAGGACGTTTCTATAGAGGGGAGCCTACTCTGCAAACATAAGGACCCTACCCTGAGCACAGAGGTTCTGAATAAGAAATGCAGAGCAGCTCCCCTTTTATGTACGTGCTCCCATCCACCAGTTCATGGACAGCAAGATGTATATCTGGGACCTACACGGGACATACCAGGAGAGGCGGTCCCTTAGGTACGAGGGTCTTAAGCCGCATAGGGCTTTAAAGGTCAAAACCAGCACCTTGCAGCTTGGTGGTACTTTTGGATCCATTGGTGCCACTTGAGGGCCAAGTGGCCTCGGCGTTGCAGGGTGCCTTCCATCAGCTTCGGCAGGTGGCCCAGCTGCACCCTCATCCGGACAGGTATAGCCTAACTTCTGTGGCTTACAGAAGGTTAAGGGGTGATATGATAGCCATGTTCAAATATATAAAAGGATGTCATATAGAGGAGGGAGAAAGGTTGTTTTCTGCTGCTCCAGAGAAGCGGACACGGAGCAATGGATTCAAACTACAAGAAAGAAGATTCCACCTAAACATTAGGAAGAACTTCCTGACAGTAAGAGCTGTTCGACAGTGGAATTTGCTGCCAAGGAGTGTGGTGGAGTCTCCTTCTTTGGAGGTCTTTAAGCGGAGGCTTGACAGCCATCTGTCAGGAATGCTTTGATGGTGTTTCCTGCTTGGCAGGGGGTTGGACTTGGATGGCCCTTGTGGTCTCTTCCAACTCTATGATTCTAGGACCTCCAACCAGCCCTTCCCCCCGAGTAGTCCTCCTGTCACTCTCCTCCTCGAGAGCAGGACCTCTCCCCCCTTTGCTCCTCCCAAGGAATACCCTTGCCCTGGCTCTCCTCCTGAGTAGAGCCTCCCCTCTCCCTCTCCTCACGAGGAGCCAGGCAATCCCTGACAACATGTATCTAAATCTGTGGGATTGCATTTATAGGGGAATGGGGCAACAACAATCTTAATAAAGCAATTAGTCTTTTCTATACTGCAACCATCTAGGAATCTGCAGTATCCTGCATTTGTAACAGTTAGAAAAGTGTCACATTTTGCAACACATTTCAAAAATGAGATTGGATGGGAAATCCGGCAAATAAGAAATTATATCTGTCTTTTGTCAGCAAAGTCCATCCTTGGGTGAAGGCAGACATAAGACAGCCAAATTAGACAGTATAGGAAACACACAGCTGCCTCCTTATTAGAAAAAAAATGTGTACCAAAAATGTATACATTGCAGAAAAGTGCACACAAAAATCTGTATGATACTAACGCATTTTTGCATGTTATTTTCACTAAGGGACTATATTAGGACAAATGTTTGTGAAAGTGCTTGTGCTTTTTTTTTTTCATTGTGGAAATGCTGACTGAACTTTAAGATTGCAAAAATGAGAAACTAAGGCACACCGAAACTGAGAGATTCATCCAGCCTTCCAATTATGTTACATCACACATTTCCTTTTACTAGATGTTGCTGGAAAGATACAGGTCAGCAGAAGTCACACTTCCCCATAATTTCTAGTTTGGGCCATAAATCACAGCACTTTCTCTGCCTACAACACAAATACAGTTTTAGCACAAATTGCCTTACCTATTTGCATACCCTCCAACATATCTCTGATGAAAATAGGGACGTCTTAAGGAAATGCATGACATTCTGGGATCAAATCAGAATCCAGGACTGTCCTTGGAAAATAGGGACTTTTGGAGGGTCTGCATTTGTCTGAGCAACCATTAATGTTTGTTTGCCCATCAGACTTTACCTTCTGTACATACTTTAGGCAGGCAGGCAGCTTGGCTTTTTTCCGACTTCAGATACTGTTCAACTAATGATCTGCCCCTGCAAGCATTAACGTCACGGGTACTAGCCAATCAACAGTTCCCACAGCCAGCTTTCCCCCATTCAAATGAAAAGCCAAGCTGTAGGATGGGCTGAGCCTCTGCATGTTTACTGAGAAGAAAATTCCAGTCACTTCAGAGGGAGCTTTCTCCACCCAATTCAAATGGTAGACAGATAGGCCTCAGCCTGAACTGGGACCACCAAAGGAAGAAAAGGTTAAACCTCTACTCCCTGATACTAAGGCCTGGATCAGGAGTTCTGCACTGGAAATTGTGTTAACACAACAAACCTTCGCTTAAAGTCACAGCTACCTGGCTAATGTAGCATGTAGTTCCACCATCAGTCTCTCAAGAAATCCAGTAAGGAGTTGGTTGGTTGGTTGGTTGGTTGGTTGGTTGGTTGATTTAAAGGCAAACTGTTCACAGAATGGGAAGTTGTGATATTTGGGGAGTTTGGCACATCCCTAGTGATGTCACTGGAACTGAGCCACAGGTATATTTGTGTAACTTGCGCTATCACAATGTACACAGCTTTCCAAAGTACAAGCTTGTGATAAATCGTGTCCTCCCTCAAAGAGGGCACGTGTTGCGGTGCGACCTGGCAACCAAACCCTGTGTTGTGGGTGGGAATACCTGGACAAGCCAGAACACCCTATTGGTGGGTCCCTCGATGCTGGGAGCAATCTGACCAATGGGACGCGAGCAAAGGACATCGAATATTTAAGCCTATGCACCTGCACCTGAGCTTCCTCTTGGGGCCAGTGCATCGGAACACCCGCCCACCTCTTCCTATACTTAGGGCTTGCGCTTGACCTTGCTATGCTATCGTGTGTCGCCTGCCGTTGGGACAGGGGCACGGCAGGAATTTCCCCCACTTGGCTGATTGGCTGTTTCCACTGGGGTTTCGCCTGCCGCGTAGCAAATCGTCACAACCTGAAAGGTTGCGGATAGGCTCTGGTTCAAGTGATGGGGCGGCAGAAGGGTCTCGCCATCCCTATGCGAAGGGTATTCCGGTAAAGGAATCCAGCGACTCAATGGTTTGGTCAACCCCTGAGAGGGGTTGTGCCCATGCCCGAGTCCAGGGGGCATCAGGGTGGCGGACAGGCTTGAACCCGCCTTCCGCTGTCCCTGGTGTTCACCCTTGGCTGGCCTACAATAGAGCTTTGGGACAGGGCTGCCTGCAAGGGTGCAGGGAGCTAGTCGAACCAGAGCGTAGGCAGCCACTCACTTGATTGTAATCAATAAAGTTGTGGCCTAAATTTGGCCAAAAACCAAACCAAATATCTGAGTCATGTGTGCATTTATTTGGGGGTGGTTAAAAGGTCTAAACACGCAACTTGGAGGAGGAAGGAAGTAGCATTTTCATTGACTGACAAAGGCCAAAACACATAACTTATATGCCATGTCACACTTTTCTGTTTGTTCATTGAATTTGTATCCCACCCTCCCTCCCCAAGGAACTCAGAAGGGCAAACAGATACACAAGTTAAAAACAAAAGCAAAGCAAAAACATTTCAAAACAGTTAAAATATTCTAAAGCAAACATCTAAAAGCAGCTACACTTAAACAACAACAGCAACAACATTCTTCTGTGGTGTAGTGTTTGAGAGCAGTAGACTCATAATCTGGTGAACCAGGTTCGCGTCTCCGCTCCTCACATGCAGCTGCTGGGTGACCTTGGGCTAGTCACACTTCTCTGAAGTCTCTCAGCCCCACTCACCTCACAGAGTGTTTGTTGTGGGGGAGGAAGGGAAAGGAGAATGTTAGCCGCTTTGAGACTCCTTCGGGCAGTGATAAAGCGGGATATCAGATCCAAACTCTATCCAATGATCTTGGAGTTGCCAGGAACAGTATTCTTCAGCCACCAAATTCCTGGGTAAACATTCCTCCTGAAAGTTTGCAATGATGAAGACAAGCGTGTCTCACGAGGGCGGGGGGCACAACCCACAACCAAAGAATTACCGCATTTTTCGCTCCATAGGGCGCACCTCGTTTTTAGAGGAGGAAACAAGAAAAAAAAATATTTTTCTGGTTTTCCTCCTCTAAAAGCCCTGTTTTTTTGAGGATCAGCTAAAAGTTTTGCAGCTTTTTTTGCAAAGGGAAAAGCCCTGTTTTTTTGAGGATCAGCTAAAAGTTTTGCAGCTTTTTTGCAAAGGGAAAAACCCTGTTTTTTGAGGATCAGCTAAAGTTTTGCAGCTTTTTTGCAAAGGGGGAAAAGCAAAGAGGAAAAGCCCCGTTTTTATGGGGTTCAACTCACATTTCTGCAGCTTCTAAAGGGAGCCTTTTCTACAGTTTCCAGACAGATAATCTAATCAGCCAGTCACATGTCGCTGGGGAAACAAACAACCTCCCTCTGCAGCACATTCAACAATGGAGGCCTGGGCAAGGGGGCGGGGCTGAAAGGGAGCCGGGACTCTTATCTCTCTCCCGATCTCTTGCTGATCAGCTGCTGAGCGGGGTCCTTTCAACACCCCCTTTTCTCTTTGTAAAATAAAAAGCATGATCCTCTTTTGGCCCGTGGGCAATTCAGCTCCAGGGACCACCATTCGCTCCATAAGGTGCACAGATATTTCCCCTTACTTTTTAGGAGGAAAAAGTGCGTCTTATGCAGCGAAAAATATGGTGCCACTGAAAAGACCCTGTCAACTGGTCAGCCCCAAGTGGCGGCACCACCACCAAGGCAGCCTCACCTACCAGTCATACAGTCCAAGATGGTTGGTGCTGGGAGAAACTTTTTTAAAGTATTGGGTCCCAAGCCATTAAGGCCTTATAGAATGTTACTAAGCCACAGCAGGCACCATGATCTCCCAACAGTTTAACTTCATGCCCAAAGGCACACTCCTCCATTGTCTCCCAAGACAGATGGATGCCAACCAACCAACCACCATGCTGAATTGCATCTGGTAGCTCACTGGCACCTGGTGGAGCACTTTCAGGACCAGAGCCACATGGTCCCATTGGGCTGCCCCACTTATCAACCCAACAGCCACATTCTTCACTAATTGCAGCCTCTGAGCTATCTTCAAGGGCAGCTCATTACAGTAGTGCAAGCAGAAGATCACTAGAGCATGGCCAACTGAGGTCAAGCCATCCCTGTCCAGGGCCAACCAAAGCTAGTACTCCTCGCCACAGAAGCTGCTTGAGATTCTAGCAACAAGTCCAAATCTAGGAGTACTACAATCATGATATTTCAAGGGGGAGTGCAACCCCTCCCAGAAAGACGTCACACAACTTGTTCTTGGACACAGGAACCACCTGCCCACAACACTTCCAACTTATCAGGATTCGGCCTCAGTTTATTGCCCCCTGCATCCAGTCTTATCAGTGCCTCCTGACAAGTCAACACCTTCACAGCCTCTCCCGATTCTGATGGAGCAGAGAGATAGAGGTGCATGATGACACCATGGTCCAAATCCTCAGATGGTAGCCCACAATGGTTTCATATCAATGTTTAATAGCACGGGAGACAGAATGGATCCTTGTGGGACCCCCACAGCCCAAAAGCCATGGAGCCAAGCAACAAACTCGTAGTGCTACTTTCTGATAGTGACCCTGCAGGTAGCAGCAGAACCAACGCCCACTTTCCTGAGTCGCTCTGGAAGAACGCCATGGTATCAAAACCTGAGACAGCAAGGAGAACCCCCTGTCTCTCCCCCAATTCAGGTAATTAATGAGCAAGGCTGTTTGGGTGCCAAAACCAGCCCTGAAACCAGACTGGAATGACTCTAGACCATCTGCTTCCCCCAAGGATACCTGCAGCTGACTGGCCACTACCTTCTCAATCACCTTGCCCAATAAAGGAATATTGGAAACTGGACAGTAGTTTTGCAAAATCTCTGGATCCAGAGAGGAACGCCCACATCACCACGTCTTTCAAAGCAGTGGGCAAATGTCAGGCACTGGCTAGATACAGAGGAATGGTGGGAGGCATTGGCTGGGGAAGAAGGCTCCGAGCCAGGGGATTGGTGGTGGGGTGATGATGAGTGATCCAGAGGGAGAAAACAGGGAAGAGGTAACAGGGCTTAGTGAGCAGGGAGAGTCTGTGGCAGAATGAAGTACAGAATTAGAAGCTGAAGCTGAAGCAGGAGAGGAGGGAGGCCAAGAGGAGTCCCGTTTGTGAAGAGGAACGGGTGTCTTCTCCTGCTGCTGCGACAAGCTCCCACTTGTCTCCCAGAATAAGCGGGAAGCGGGAGGAGCAAAGGCAGGCACTCAGTCTCAGTCTCAGATTGCTTGGGGAAAGCTCTGGAGAGGAAGAGACTTCAGCAGCTGTGGGAAGGTGAGAACCTTCAGTGTCTGCAGCTGCTTCATACTGGCAAGCCCTACTGTAGACAAGTTGCTGTGTTCATTAGGCCCGACACTCCTGAGCTGATCCTGTTTCTTCAGATAAAGAGTTAACTCCACTTACTTTGTGTGGTTTACTGCTGACTTGCTCCTGATGGCATAACTTCCTCCCAGGTTGAGGCACTGAGCACCCCCTGGGCCCACACAGTCAATCCCCTCCTACTAGATGCTATCAGTCTTACTGAGCAGGGATCTAGAGCAGGGGGTCAGCAAACTTTTTCAGCAGGGGGCCGGTCCACTGTCCCTCAGATCTTGTGGGGGGCCAGACTATATTTTGGAAAAAAATGAACGAATTCCTATGCCCCACAAATAACCCAGAGATGCATTTTAAATAAAAGCACATTCTACTCATGTAAAAACATGCTGATTCCCGGACCGTCCATGGGCCGGATTTAGAAGGTGATTGGGCCGCATCCGACCCCCGGGCCTTAGTTTGGGGACCCCTGATCTAGAGTGTAGTTTTGTTGAGTGTGCTGGGAACTGTAGCTCTGTGAGGGGTAAACTGCAGTTAATTTGGGGGGGGGGGTTATTAAAGCCATATGCTTTGCACGTATGGTGAGTACACAGCCCAGCTGTAAAACAGCTCCTTATGACCGACTTTGATGCTGAAAGACAGGAGCTGAAAAACAATATACTGAACACAATAAATAAAACAATCACTGCACCATGGCGCCACCAGACCTGCCCAAGGATCCAGGCTGAGGCAGGATTATAAGATGTTGCTGAGTCTGTGGCTGAACCTTCCATTACTCTGAGTCACTCCGGCTTCCATTGGACTGAACTGGCACTGGCTTTGTATGCAGAGAACGCAATGCTTGCTACTCCCAATTTGTAAGCTGCAGCCTCGGCTCTGCTGTCCTGGCAGGAGTCTGTCAGCAGCCACTGGGTGGGTGTTCTCTTTTGTGTCAGGCAGCCTAAGGAGGAACGCCCTGCAGCGGAATTCCTTCGCTGAGCTCCCTCGAGGTGGGGCAGTGCTGCCGTTGGAGGCCTGCCTAAAAGCTGGGCAGGGCTCCTGGTGGCAAAATCCAGCCCATGGTGGAAACAAAAGGAGCTGGGAGTTGGAACTCTGAGCAACCTGCAAAGCATGGAAGGCACAGCATGGCGCCCCTCCCAGGAACACAACAGCTGTGCACCAGGAGATCACGTACCAAAGCTAAAAGCCTCTCCCTCGGCACCTCGTTTGAAACTATGGGATATGTACAGCCCCAGCCCAAAGTGAAATCCCCAAGGGCAAACCCTCCGTAATTAACATGGGACACAGGTGTTTCACAGAAGGGAGCACAAATGGATTGGGTCTCCCAGAGTCAAATCTGTTTCTCGTTCTGCCACCCTTAATGGGTGCCCCCCCAAATAACCTCCTCCACCACCCCAGACTCACAGTCAAATGACTTCCCCAACTGATGGTTGCAGGACAGCTGTGTTCTGGGATGTGCATTGTCTGTAGAAACTCAGGAAATGTGCAGAAATGGTTGGAGGAAGTGGGGGTTGAGAAAGGGTTAATTTTCTTCATGGGCACAAATCACCCCATGTTTGAGATAAGGCAGTGGTCGGCAACCTAAGGCCCATGGGCCGGAAGCAGCCTGTGGAGCTCGTTCGACCGGCCCACGAGCCGCCCTGAACCAAGCCACCCGCTAAACCGGCGCGGTGCGGTGCGGCGTGGAGACTCACTTCTGCGGTACTGGAAATCGCAGAAGCCAAAAATTGCGGGTGCACGCAAGCAATCCGGCCCAAGGAGGGATCTCTGCGGGACCAGGCAAGATAAACCTTGCTGACCCCTGAGATAAGGCGACAGGTGCAAAATGAGTCAAGCAAGTTGCTATGGCAATGGACCAGTCCCATGTATATTACATGAGTGAGTTGGAGTCGGAGTTATATCTTGAAGCTTGAGCAACAGAGATTCTTTGTGCATGTATATATCTGTATCTGTATCTATAAAGCCTACAGGCTGTACATATGTATCAGTGTCTGGAACTGTATTACCTTCACAGAGTTGTTGTTGTTGCTGTTGTTGTTTTAATTTAGCGTGGAGTACACATAGCCCTGAGTGTGTTGGGAAGACGGAGGAAAGCATGGGCAGTGGCCCTATTTGCATATAGCACTAAGCCGAGCCACAGCTTAGTGTGAATGAGCAAACATGCAGGCTCCCAGGGAGGAGTTTGAAGCTGCTTTGGTCTTCATCCAGTCATTCTGTTGCTGCGCTGCACTGAGCTAAGTCACACTTGGTCTTAGCATATCACCTGAAAGCAGACTCCTGGTTTCGCTCTCCCAGACAAAACACAAGCTGTGTGTGATAGGAATAACCTTGGATACAGCTCACTGTTTGTCCAGAGAGAGCTAAAACACATGCTCTGGTTCGGATGACATGCTAAGCCAAACCTTACTTATCAAACCTTTATTAGGCATTTACGATACCACGGCTTAACTCAGCACAGCAACCACAGCTTAACTCAGCACAGCAGCAGAACAACTAGGGTAGGGGGGAAACAGCCATGATCTCTCCAGGATCCCACAAGTTTGCACTACGCCATCTTTGGCTTACCATTAGGTGTGAACCCAGCCAGTATGATTCTAATCACTTAGCCACACAATTGGTATTACACACCCTCTTAACATTTCGTAAATGAAGATGGGCCCATTTCTGTTGGTGTACTTATAATACCCATATTCTCACACCAAGGATTACTGTGTGATCACTCCATCAGCACATAAAATTATTATATTAAACTTTTAAGTTCTGCTGTGTCCCAGAGAGTCAGATTCCCCACAATCCTAAAATGAAACAAGACACTACAAGGAGAAGGGAATCATTTTAGTACAAGTCCCAGGAGGAACTTAGGAGTCAGTCCTGTCACCATTGCTATGGGCTGAGAAGACCTGTTCTTAATCCCTTGTATGTTTTGGAACCTGCTGTTGGGTGTATTACGTGTTGTAGAAGCTCAGTCAAACAGTTAAGCTCCCCATAGAAAACAGTCACTTAGCAAAGTTGTCTTTATTTGGCCAACACCAGCACACACCACCACACACACTATTTACAAATAGTCTTCTCTCTCAGAGCCCAGAGAGGGCTCTGTTGTAGCGTGGGGATAGTGATTCAGCAAGTGACTTCAGCTCTCTGACATAGCAGGCAGGAGACAGCTTCTTCATGTAACACTCTTTATTCAAGTAAACAAGACTGGGGAACTGAGGAGAGGGAAGCTACATTTATAGGGACAGAAGACTGGCTAGAAAGGATACATTTTGGAGGGAACAATCTCAAGCAATCACAAAGCTGCCTTTTGGTGGAACCAATAAGACTGAGGATCCAAATGCAGCAACTTGAATGAACCAATAGTAGCTGTTCCTTCTGGAACAGGAAGGCAGTTACTTTCCCCTAATATGAATACAGACAATAGTAATACAGATATGATAACCCTTGAATCAATACACAACAGGCTCTTTGCTTCAAAGTCCTTGCTGTGCTAAAGCCCACAGTCAAGTCCTAAATTCAGTTGCTTGCAAAGTCCTGCAACTCAGGGAGGTCTCTAAGTTCTGAAGCCTGGCAATTTTCCACCTTCTTCCTCAGACCATCTCTTCAAAAAGTCTTCAATCAAATCCACAGTTCCAACAGTTAGCCTCCAGCAATTCCTGCAATCTCCTACCACAACCCACACAGTATGCTGCAACCTGAGCCCTTATATACACAAAGCTACTTGCCAAATATTCCCAGCAACACTGATAAGACATTGTGCCTACAGGTGCATTGTGGGGAATGAGGAATCTCTGCTGACTCATGAAGAATTGACCCATTAATTGCATTTTTATGTGTGGTTGAAACTTGGAATAGATCTTTGGCTTGGAAGTATTCTCCATTTTCATTGCAGTCTCTAAGCCTACATGAAAGTTTGTCAAGGTCCAGTCCAGTTTAAACAACACTGAGTCAGAAGAAAACCCACTCTCTAGTTCTTTCTATATTTATACTCTATGGGGGAAATAAAAATAGAGCTATATAATGGCCGGGCTGGTACATAATGCTAAAACATGGTTTGTATAAACATCCAAACTCACCTTGGCAGATTGACCTGGTTTATTCTCTGCCAACAAACAACAATACAAAACAATTGCTTGTCGTTGGCTTACAAACAATGGCTTGTTTTAACAGTGGTTTGGTGTGATTAAGTGTGACTAGTTTGACTTCTACCCCAAAGGTGCACTCCTACATTGTCTTCCAAGACAGATGCATGCCAACCAAGGTGCGTGTGTAAGTGGGCTTGCTTAACCATGGTTTGTTTGGCCACTCCCCCCAAACCACCAATCTGCAGAGGCACAAAGCAAGAGAAGCTGGACAACAAATTGAGCTCTGGAGAAACAAGCCCTGGCTTGTCATCCCTGAAACAACTTGTGTTTGTTACTCGATTAAGCAAACAATGGTTAAAAAAAAAAAACATGGCTTCAGCGGCGTAGCTAGCCACTTGGGTGCCCGGTGCGGTGCGCATGTCCTTCAGCCAGGAGTGAGGCGAGCCACCCGTGGGGACGGAGAACGCTGTGTGGAGCCTCCCTGTCGCCTCCCCCTCAGCTGTAGAGCGGCTGAGGGAGAGGCGGTGGGCAGACGCAAGCCCCACACTGCCATTTCAGGCAGCGCAGAGCCTGCAGGAGCCCAAGCCACCCAGGAGAGAGACATGGCTCGGGCACACTGCAGGACAAGCGGTAAGTGCTTGTCCCGGCGGTGTGGCGCCCAGTGCCAGCCGCGTTTCGTTACGTTTCTTGACTGAACTAAAAAGTTAAAAATAAAGTTTCAACAGAATAATAATAATAATAATTCCTTCCAGTAGCACCTTAGAGACCAACTAAGTTTGTTCTTGGTATGAGCTTTCATGTGCATGCACACGAAACTACCTGTAACTAAAAAGTTTCATGAGCCCAATTTTTAAAAGCTCATATTTTTGTCACTCCCCTCAGTGGTGACACCCGGGGCAAACCGTACCCCCCACACCCTCCTCTCTCCCCCACTGCATGGCTTAGTTATAGCATTATGTGCAAACGAAGCCCATATGTTTTTGTTGTTGTTTAGTCGTGTCCGACTCTTCGTGACCCCATGGATCAGAGCACTCCAGGCACTCCTGTCTTCCACTGCCTCCCGCAGTTTGGTCAAACTCATGTTGGTAGCTTCGAGAACACTGTCCAACCATCTCGTCCTCTGTCGTCCCCTTCTCCTTGTGCCCTCCATCTTTCCCAACATCAGGGTCTTTTCCAGGGAGTCTTCTCTTCTCATGAGGTGGCCAAAGTATTGGAGCCTCAGCTTCAGGATCTGTCCTTCCAGTGAGCACTCAGGGCTGATTTCCTTCAGAATGGATAGGTTTGATCTTCTTGCAGTCCATGGGACTCTCAAGAGTCTCCTCCAGCACCATAATTCAAAAGCATCAATTCTTCGCGATCAGCCTTCTTTATGGTCCAGCTCTCACTTCCATACATCACTACTGGGAAAACCATAGCTTTACCAATACAGACCTTTGTCGGCAAGCCCAAATGTACCGTAATTCTTGCTAATTATGAGCGGCGCATCCACACAGAACTAACCTCTGAAAAGGAACAGTATTCTTTATAATTTAATAGACCTATAAAAGCCCTTAAAAACTTTCCTTTTAATTTCCTGATATCTATTTCAAGTGCCTGTCCTGCCTCTTTGATGAGTAGCAAGTGGAAGTTAAAACAGGACAGGAGATGCCTTTGTCCAAAAACAGGACAATCCTGTTTTTTTAAGGGGCAAGTGCCAACCCTAGACCTGAGCAGCTGAGCCAATGGCAGCCAGGGACCCGTTCTACCCACCATACCTCTTTAGAGCAACTCAGCTAACCACTGTCAGGGGTTTCGTTGCTACCTCATCTCTAAGTGCTTTACAATGCAGATAGCAGCTGAGTGGGTGGAGCAGCTTCTGCTGCCATTTCAGTCCGTGGCAGGAGAAGCTGCTCCTCTTGAACCTCTCCCTTGCCGTGTAGCTATTAAAGGCACTGGGGAGCCTTTGACTCAAGCAGTGATTACAGCCAGAGTCTTAATTAGGGCTGCTGCACCTAGATTTCCAGTTAAAAGACTTGGCCAACACGTCTTTGCATTGTGGGATCTGATTCACAGAACGGTGCGTCAGCACGGAATAACCGATGGGATGTCAATTGGATGGAAGAGGAGACCATTCTCAGCAGACTGAAAGCCGCTGCGGATAATTGGGAAAATCGGGTTCTCACTTGTGAGAGCACGCGTTGCGGTGGGGGCTAGAAAGACACCTCCCTGGTCGCTGGGCAGGCTGGCTAGCTGGCCACAGCTCCTACAGGTCCCTGCCAAGTTGCTGAGTAGAACTGAATGTATCAATGTTGTGATGGACAGCCCAGCGTCCTTTATATTGCCCTGCATGCAGGGAGATCCTCCTCTTGGCTGCGTGCTTCGGATCACCCACCCTCCCTCCCTTTATTTAGGCCTCTGCATTTGACCTTGCAACTGCCTGTCATGGGGTCGTCTGCTTTTGGGGCAGGGGCCCAGTAGGAATTTTGTCCATTTGGCTGATTGGCTGTTGCCATTTGGTTTTTGCCTACTGCAGTAGCAACTAGTCACAACTTGTAAGGTTGGCGGTTAGGCATTGGTTCTTGTGTTGGTTACTTCCAGAATGATGATGGTGCAGGGAATTCCGCTAAAGGAATCCAGGGGCTCGATATGCTTTTGTCCGAACCCCCGGTAGGGGGACAGGGCCACGCAAGAGCCCCTGGGACCACCGGAGAGAGGGAGGGCTCTGCTCCTGGTCTCCTTAACGCTCCCCAGGTGGCATTCTCCCGACGCTGACCGAAAGTCAGCTCTGTCCCGGCGGACAGCTAGTCTGAACCAATGCCTACGCAACCACTCACATAATTTGTATTTTAATAAAGTTGTGGCCTAAATTATTGCCAAAAACCCAAACAAATATTATGTCTCTAGTCTGAGTTCTTGGGGACCTCAACACGCAAGTGCATTGTTGATAAATTAAGGAAGGTTTGCATAATGGAGACGTGATCCGCTGGGAGTTCTCTTGAGCAAGCCCTGCTTAAATGAATGAGAGGTGTGCAAAAAAAGGGGGAGTTGGGCTAACTTCTGTAAGGGTGTTTTTACTGTGGCTTGTGCTGCTTCCTCTTCAATGCTTTTAGCTACACACTCGGTGTTCAGGAGCCGTTCCCTCGTTTCACCCCACTCCCCAACTCAACTCAACTCATTTTAATTTGTCTTTAAGCCCGTATACATAACAACCAAAAACAGAAACAGAACAGCACAGTCTGGTTTACAGTTACTAACAATAAAATAGATTAAAAAATACCCCACTCCCCAAATAATGTGTAATGTGAAGAGGATTGCATAGACAATGAAGTTCTTTTGAAGGTCCCCCAAAATGCGGCAGCTAGACTGGTGACTGGGAGCGGCCGCCGGGACCACATAATACCGGTCCCTGAGAGATCTGCATTGGCTCCCAGTACGTTTCCGAGCACAATTCAAAGTGTTGGTGCTGACCTTTAAAGCCCTAAACGGCCTCGGTCCTGTATACCTGAAGGAGCGTCTCCACCCCCATCGTTCAGCCCGGACACTGAGGTCCAGCTCTGAGGGCCTTCTGGTGGTTCCCTCATTGCGAGAAGTGAGGTTACAGGGAACCAGCAGAGGGCCTTCTCGGTAGTGGCACCCGCCCTGTGGAACGCCCTCCCATCAGATGTCAAGGAAATAAGCAGCTATCCTATTTTTAAAAGACATCTGAAGGCAGCCCTGTTTAGGGAAGTTTTTAATATTTAATGCTGTATTGTTTTTAACACTCGATTGGGAGCCGCCCAGAGTGGCTGGGGAAACTCAGCCAGATGGGCAGGGTATAAATTATTATTATTATTATTATTATTATTATTATTATTATTATTATTATTGCTATACAGATGGCCAGAGGACAGTTTGAAATGTGTGGCTGGGGATACTTTTGGAAGTCCCAATACAAGGGTAAATGTTGCAGCTCCTTCAGTTGCCTACCCTCCCTCCCTCCTCTTCCTAAGGTAAATATAAAGGTAAAGGACCCCTGGACAGTTAAGTCCAGTCAAAGGTGACTATGGTGTTATGGCGCTCATCTCGCTTTCAGGCCAAGGGAGCCAGTGTTTGCAGGGGCGGAGCAAGCCAATTGGGCGCCTGTGGCAGCGCACGTGCCCTGTGCCGGGGGGGGGGAGCCGCACGCGGGGTCTCCGAGGAGTCTGCCTGCCTCCTCCCACTCAGCCGCCCTACAGCGAAGGGGAAGGCGGCGGGCGGACCGTTTGGGGTAGTGCGGAGCCTGCGGGCGTCCAAGCCACCACATCACTCCCAGGAGAGATGCGTGGCTCAGGTGCGCGGCAGGCCCCGCGGTGAGTGCCGCCCAGCATTTTGTCACCCCCCTCGGTGGTGACATCCTGGGCGAACCACCCCCACCGCACCCCCTTCCTCTGCCCCTGAGCGTTTGTCCACAGACAGCTTTCTGGGTCATGTGGCCAGCATGACTAACCCGCTTCTGGTGCAACAAGACACCGTGACGGAAGCCAGAGCAGTGCATGGAAACGCTGTTTACCTTCCTGCCACAGTGGTACCTATTTATCTACTTGCACTGGCGTGCTTTCGAACTGCTAGGTTGGCAGGAGCTGGGACAGAGCAACGGGAGCTCACCCTGTTGCATACTATGATAGTAAAGAGGGTTTCATTTATTCCACAGCAGAAAAGGGTTTGGGGGTGGGTGGCTGAAGGAGGCAGAGGAGGAACAGGGTCGGTAGCGCAGTCGCTAGGACGTCAGAATTTTCTGACGGAAATGGAAATTACCTGTTGTGTCGTGGGTTCTGATAGCAAGAAGTCCAGCAACACTTCTTAGTGAAAACAGCTCTTTATTGTAAGGGATAAGACAAGACTGGGGATAGGGGGTAGGGAAAGCTCTATTTATAGACACATTGGGACTGAGGGAAAAGATACATTTTAGCGGGAACCAATAATATTCAAACTTTCCGGCGGGACCCAATCAGGCTGTGGATTGTGATTGAACACTTCAAATTGACCAATAGCAATACTTTACCCTGCTGCCAGAATATCTTATTTAATACACAACACTCCCCCGCACCTAGTTGAGACTATACACGTAATCTTTCAAGTATTGCGGAGGTCTTCGAGTCCTACCGGATCGCCTAACCCCCGGTGTGTCACTCCTTGGACTATCCGTGGTCAGACTTCTCTCTCCAATAACCTCGGGTACCTCAGCTGGAGCTGTGTCACTAGCTGACTCTCTAGGCTGACTAGTTGTTTCCGGGTTAGGTTCATCAGTGGTGATCTCGGTTTCCTGACTCTCGGAGCCCTCCACCCCCTGTGGCCCGGAGTCATCCTGACTAGACTGCTGCGATTCACCGGACGCCGGCAGAGTTGTGCGCGGCTCCTCCCCCCTCGGGCTTACCCTGCTTGGGAACCGGCGCCTTAGCTGGTCAATGTGGCGGCGCATTACTCTGCCATCCTCTAACGTCACAAAATATGACACTGGCCCACTGGGTCGGGTGACCACCCCCGGCACCCATGCGGGTCCCCTTGCATAGTTCCGGACCCAAACCAAATCCTCTGTTGACAGGTATCGGGTTCTGTCACCCTCGGCAGCCGGTGGTTCTCTTGCATCGCGGCCCGGCACCTTGTCAGGGTGGACATAGTCTAGGATTGTGGCTAACCTCCTCCCCATTAATAACTTCAGCTGGGGACTTGCCTGTGGATGCACACGGCGTTGTGTGCTGCAGGAACAACATCCTTGCAATGCGAGCAGACCAATCCCCTTCCAAGAGGCGCGCTATTGCACCCTTGGCTGTGCGCACCATCCGTTCGGCTTGTCCGTTCGAGGATGGATGAAAGGGAGCAGAAGTGACCCCTCTAATGAAATTATCGGCCAGGAATGCCCTGAACTCTTGGGACACAAAAGCCGCCCCGTTGTCTGATACTATGGTCTCGGGTAACCCATGCGTTGCAAACAAAATGCGAAGGGCCCTGATTACAGCAGCTGAGGACATGTTTGGAACAATTGAGACCTCCAGCCATTTCGAGTAGGCGTCTACTACAATTAAGAACACCTTTCCCTGAAACGGCCCTGCAAAATCTACATGGAGCCGGCTCCACGGGTTCTTAGCCCGCTCCCACCAATGCACTGGTGCCCTGGGCATTTCTGGGTGCACCTCCTGGCACGCTCGACAGGTGCGCACCCATTGTTCAATGTCCTTGTCCATGCCAGGCCACCACACATAGCACCTGGCTAAAGATTTCATCCGAACCATGCCTGGATGACCCATGTGTAATGTGTCCAACACCTCATTCTGTAGAGACCTTGGAATAACCACCCTATCGCCCCACAATATGCAACCCTTATGGAGGGACAGCTCATTTTGTCTTGCCATGAAAGGTCTAAATTTCTCTTCCTGAGTCCCACTTGGCCATCCCCTCCCCACCCACACAAGGACACGGGCGAGGACGGGGTCCCTTTTAGTTCTTGCGGCGATGTCGACGGCCGTCACGGGTGGTCCGGGAAGTGTCTCCATCATCATGACGTGCTCGGCCGGGGCTGGGTCGTCGTCGGCTGCTCCAGGTAGTGGTAGACGACTCAGCGCGTCCGCATGGCACAACAGCTTACCCTTCACATGACACAGTTCGTATTGAAATCCATTCAAAAAGATGGACCATCGGAGCATGCGTGGGGACAAGATTTGAGGCGTTTGTTTATGTGGGCTGAACAAACCCAGCAAAGGCTTGTGGTCCGTTTGAATTGTGAAAGGGCGGCCGTACACGTAGTCATGGAACTTCTTGATTCCTGTGACTATAGCCAGTGCCTCCTTATCAATCTGGGCATAGTTCCGCTCTGTGGGGCTCAAGGTTCTGGAATAGAATGAGATTGGACGCTCCGACCCATCCGCCTCCCGGTGACTCAAGACAGCCCCCACGCCATATTGTGAGGCATCACACGCCAGCACCAGTGGTTTAGCAGCATCATAGTGGGCAAGCGTACTTTCCTTTGACAGCACGCCCCGCAGCGTTTCAAAAGCTCTCTGTTGCGGTTGCCCCCAACGCCATGCACACTTCTTTTGGAGTAGCCGATGCAGTGGTTCGGCTATCGATGCCTTGTGTGGCACAAAGGCGTGATAGAAATTGACGAGGCCCAAGAAGGACTGCAGCTCAGCCTTGTTACTAGGTGTCGGTGCTGCGGCGATAGCCTTAACCTTGTCTTCCATGGGGTGGATGCCAGCAGCATCAATTCTGTACCCTAAGAAGTTCACAGCTGCTACCCCAAAACTACATTTCTCTTTCTTTAGTTTCAACCCCGCATCCCGGAATTTGCATAGGACTGTCTGGATGCGTCCCAGTAGTTCTTGAGCATCCTTGCCCGCAATTAACACATCATCAAAATACGGCAGGACACCTGGCAGGCCCCGTAACAGGCGCTCCATAAGACTTTGAAATATGCCAGGTGCCACGCAGACTCCAAACTGCAGCCTATTCACCTTAAAGGCGCCCTTGTGCGTCACAATTGTCTGGATTTCAGCGGACGCTGGAGTCACTGGGAGCTGCTGGTATGCCTGTGCCAAGTCAATCTTTGCAAACACCTTGCCCCCAGCCAGCTTCGCTAATAGTTGGGACACTACTGGAATTGGATACGAGTTGCCCCTGATGGCCTTATTAATCGTACATTTGTAATCCGCACAAATTCGTATTTCCCCATTAGCCTTCAGGGGTGTGACAATGGGTGTTTCCCATTTAGCAGAGTCCACTGGTGAAAGCACCCCTTGCTGTATTAGCTTCTCCAATTCAGCCTCTATTTTAGGCTGTAGCGCAAATGGAACCCGCCTGGGTTTGAGGCGCATTGGCGCAACCCCCGGGTCCAGTTCTAAGTCAATTGGAGGCCCCTTATAACATCCTAACTCTCCATTAAATAGCTCCCCAAATTCCGTGTACAGGGTGTTAAATGTCTCCGAAGCTATCTGGACCGTGTTGAGCCCTGAGATTCCCAACCCTAAGGCCGGGAACCAGTCCGTGCCCAGCAGGCTAGTGCGCTTCCCTTTTGCGATCACAAGCTTTAATACGGCCTCCCTCTCGCGGAACTGTACGTTCACTGCGCACATTCCCAAAATGTCTATGCGGCCAGCGGAATAGGATTGCAGAGTAGCCGGGAAGGGCTCCAATCTCGGAAGCTTACCTCTAGGAAATAACGATCTGGCCGTGTCCTCCGATACGATGGAGAATCCGGATCCGGAGTCCACCTCCATGTTACACGGCTTCCCTTCGATTAGGACCCGCACAGCTGGTTTCCCTTGGGCTGGAAATGGCACAGTTCTGCCCTCGATTTGCGTGAGGTAGTTGCAATCGTCGAGTTGGTGCGTCGCTGTGGATGTCCTCTGACCTCTTGATTTCGCGGACCCCGACGTGCCACTCGACTTGCAGACCCTGGCTATGTGCCCCGTTTTCCCACAAGCATGACACGTAGCTTCTCGGAACCGGCACTTCCTTCTCTCATGTGATCCGCCGCAGCCAGGGCAGACTCCCTGCCGACCTTTATTTGCTGTGCTCTCCTGTCGCACCATCTCTATTCCCCGCACAGGGCTTTGGTTGGGGCTGACATCCTGGTCGTCCACGGTGTGGGTTGACGCTCCAGCTCTCTTTTCGGCTCGCTGGTCCGGGTCTTGCTCCTCTCTCTCAGCGCTTTCTGTCGCAATGGCCTCACGGAGCGCTGTCGACAGATCCATATCTTGTTTTGCCGCAATCCGCCTGCGGCCCTTGCTGCTGCGAAGGCCGCACACAAACCGATCCAGCAGGGCCTCCTCCAAGTTGGCGAATTTGCAGTGTCTCGCCAGCTTCCTCAGTTCGGTGAGGAAAACTGCTACCGTCTCTCCAGGTCGTTGTTGCCTCTTGTGGAATTCGATGCGCCATGTCATCTTCGACGCTGTCGGATTAAGGTGATTGGAGAGGTGTTCCGTAATGCTCGCGAACGACGCCTCCCGCAGTGTCGTGGGGGCCAGAATTGCCCGAGCCAACTCAAAGGTCTCTGCCCCGCAGCAACTCAGGAACAACGCCTTTTTCCTTTCCTCGTCAGTGACCCCTTTTGCTGCCACGCTGAATTCAAAGCGCTCGAGGTAAGCATCCCAGGCCTCAGTTGCTCCGGGATGAAATGGTTCCATGAACCGTGACGCAGCCATCTTAGTGGACTGATCTGTCCTGTCAGTCACAGGGAGTCTTGTCGCCAGAATCAGGTCGCTAGGGTCAGCAGCCCTCAGCCGGCCTAATTCAATCCCATCCTCGTCGCCAGTATGTTGTGTCGTGGGTTCTGATAGCAAGAAGTCCAGCAACACTTCTTAGTGAAAACAGCTCTTTATTGTAAGGGATAAGACAAGACTGGGGATAGGGGGTAGGGAAAGCTCTATTTATAGACACATTGGGACTGAGGGAAAAGATACATTTTAGCGGGAACCAATAATATTCAAACTTTCCGGCGGGACCCAATCAGGCTGTGGATTGTGATTGAACACTTCAAATTGACCAATAGCAATACTTTACCCTGCTGCCAGAATATCTTATTTAATACACAACATTACCCATGTTCTGACTCATCCCAGGTCCAGAATGGAAATCGTTCCAGTAAATATGATCAGTATTTGCTGTTGTTGTTGTTTTCAGTCTGCAAACCATGTGACTGATTACATTTGCCACCCCTGTTTACCTTCATTTGCATTGAAATGAATAGGGTGGAATAACTTATGGAGTGTGTGATTTCCATAATTAATTGTGTAAATTTGCCACACTGGTCAGCAAAATACAGTGTGGTTTTTTTGACCGCAGATGAACTGCAGTGGTTTTTCTTTGTTAAGAATTTGAAAGTCTAATGGAACATGATTCCTCCATTGCAGGGGGTTGGACTAAATGTCCCTTGGAGTCCCTTCCAACTACAATTCTATGATTCAAGAAACAATATGAGCTTATTATCTTCCTTTTATGGTAAGATTTCACTTGAAAATCAAATCAAAACAAATCTATCGTTTTTTAATCCTTGCCACAACCTTGCGGTGTAAGTCAGGCTGAGGAAGAGTGATTTTTCCAAAGCCACAGACTGGATTTCATAACTGAGCAAGGATTTGGAGTCTCACAAGAACATGTGCCACACTCTGACCACTATACGGCACTGTCTTTTCTATATATAAAAAAGTTCACACGGAAAGCACACATGAACTGAGCTGGTTACTTGGCAGCAAAGCATACTGGATCTGCTTTAGCACATGCATTTTATATCAGGAGAGGGAAGAGATGTGCAGTTTTTGCTTTTTGTGGTAGCCACACATCTTTTCCCAGTAATACCTATATATGCCTTCAGTTCAGCTGCACCTGCCATGTTAATATGCATTTCTAAAAACAACAGACTGAAAGGCACAAATACAGGATGGGTGACACCTGGCTTGAGAGCAGTACATGTGAAAAGGATCTAGGAGTCTTGGTAGACCATAAACTTGACATGAGTCAACAGTGTGATGCAGCAGCTAAAAAAGCCAATGCAATTCTGGGCTGCATCAATAGGAGTATAGCATCTAGATCAAGGGAAGTAATAGTACCACTGTATTCCGCTCTGGTCAGACCTCACCTGGAATACTGTGTCCAGTTCTGGGCACCACAGTTCAAGAAGGATACTGACAAGCTGGAACGTGTCCAGAGGAGGGCAACCAAAATGGTCAAAGGCCTGGAAACGATGCCTTATGAGGAACGGCTTAGGGAGCTGGGTATGTTTAGCCTGGAGAAGAGAAGGTTAAGGGGTGATATGATAGCCATGTTCAAATATATCAAAGGATGTCATATAGAGGAGGGAGAAAGGTTGTTTTCTGCTGCTCCAGAGAAGCGGACACGGGCAATGGATTCAAACTACAAGAAAGAAGATTCCACCTAAACATTAGGAAGAACTTCCTGACAGTAAGAGCTGTTCGACAGTGGAATTTGCTGCCAAGGAGTGTGGTGGAGTCTCCTTCTTTGGAGGTCTTTAAGCGGAGGCTTGACAGCCATCTGTCAGGAATGCTTTCAGGGGCGTACCCAGGATCAAAACTAGGGGGGGCAAGCCATGGTCCCCCCCCCGTTTTCCCAGAGTTGTCGACCTTTTGGCTGGCGGGGTGGCATGACATGGGCCCAGGACTCCCGTGATGCAGGGGGCAATAACCAGAGGCGTAGTAAGGTTAGGTGCAGGGGCATCTTAAGCATATCCGGCGCCGGAGTACAAAGATCCCTCCGGAGGGCGCCTCCCATTTCCCACATCATACATTCAACACACATTTAAAGCACATGATTTCACCCAGAGAATCCTGGAAACTGTAGCTTCCCACTCACAGAGCTACAGTTCCCAGGATTCTCTAGAGGAAGTCACGTGCTTTAAATGTGTGGTCTACTCTAGAACTGGCGTCAGCGGCTGAACATCTGCTTGACATGCGGAAGGTCCCTGGTTCAGTCCCTGACATATCCAGGTATGCTGGAATAGGACTGCATAAAAATCCCAGAGGGCTGTTGTCAGTCAGTGTAGACACTATGGAGCTAGGTAGGCCAGTGATACAACTCTGGTTAAGTTATCCCTCTATAAAAGTAATATTTCATTTCCTCAGGTCATGTGTCCCTTGTTAAACTGGCAGAAAAGGAGGGGCCCCACCCATTTTTTGCACCTGTCCTGCCCACCACTAGTATGCCACCCCTGAGAAATGGCCCTTCATGGAAAAGGTTACCCATTCCTGGTTTAAACTACCTTGATATGTTTTATGAGTAAAAGTAATCCTAGCTTCATTCCAGAATTACAGTATCTGATGTTTACATAAACATTTTGGAAACAGATTTGTCAGGGGTTGGCTTCATAATTTCTCAAACTTTTTGGAGTCCTCTGTCCATAGGAAGCCCAAGTGAGCCAGTAGTATTTACTCAAGTTTGCTTGGCATTCTTCTTCCTCACTTACTGGAAAATTAAGTGTCTTCCTTGTATTTTTGAAGTAAAAGGTAAAGGACCCGTGGACAGATTAAGTCCAGACAATGGCGACTCTGGGGTTGCGGCGCTCATCTCGCTCTATAGGCCGAGGGAGCCATTGTTTGTCCGCAGACAGCTTCCGGGTCATGTGGACAGCATGACTAAGCCGCTTCTGGACAACCAGAGCAGTGCACAGAAACACTGTTTACCTATTTAACTACTTGCACTTTGACGTGTTTTCGAACCACTAGGTTGGCAGGAGCATGAAAAAAAATTGGATTAAGCAAATAAGAGAGCCAGGGAAGTATAGCAGTTAAGAATGTTGGGCTAGGTCGGACCTGAGGGAGGCCCAGGTTCAAATCCCCACTCAGCCAAGAAGCTCATTGCATGACCTTGGACCAGTTGTCCTCTCTCAACCTTGCCAACCTTGCAAAGTTGTTACAAAGATGAAAAGAAAATCATGTTTACTTCCTTGGACACCTTGGGGGAAATGGAGGAGTATAAATGTAGTAAATAAAGAAAACAAGAACAAACAAACAAATATGGACTGTGTTACTGGAAAGGTAACTTTTCCCCAAGTCAAACCATCTAGCTCAGTACTGCATACACTGACTGGCAGCAGCTTTCCAGGGTTTCAGGCAGGGGAGATTCTTAGCCGTACATGCAGATGCCAGGGAGGAAAACTTGGGTGCAAGGTGTTCTAACCACTTAAGGGGATGACCCTCCCCTTAAGACATAGATACATTGGAAGCCACATTATGCAAAATCAAACTCTTGGTCCATCTAGCTCAGTATTGCCCACACTGACTGGCAGTGGCTCTTCAGGAGTCTTTCCCACTTCCCAGCCCTAACTAGAGATGCCAAAGATTGAACCTGGGACCTTCTGCATCAAAGCAGATGCTCTGCCACAGAGCTATGACTCCGCCCCCTGCTTTATTTGCAGATTAAATAAATAGCTGGAATGTTGGGAATTAGAAAAAAATGAAACAACCAGTTATTCCCAGCCTAGCTGGTGGGGGGGGCACTCCAGCCATCCTTAGGGCCATTTGCCCCTCTACCCGCCTTACCCAATTCCCCCTTCCCTACCTGGCTGACTGGGGAGTGGGTTCCACTCTGCCAAGGGGGGATGCGACAGAGGTTGGCACCCTCTTCCAACAGAGCCAAGTTTGCTCATCTAGTCTTCTCTTGTTTCCCCCACCTGGCATGGACCTGGGCTGGGAGGGATGAGATGGAGCTTTACTTCCCTCCTTCCCCTCCCTCTTTGATTCCAGGTTGTTGGGAGGGGGGTGTTTCCCCCAATGCATTGCCTTTTTAACCCTTCTCTGGCCCCTTCAGCCACAGATTCCTATGAAGGTCACTATGTAGCATCTTGGTCAATGCTGAGGTTCATGGACAGGAATTTTGAAGTCGTTTTTATATCTTGCAAACCCCGTTCTGCCCTGTTATGCCTTGTTCCTGCCCCGCCACTGTTCCACCCGTTTTGCCTTTTTCCAGGTCCAAAAGGATCTATGAGTTGGCAATTGCCTGAAATGGTCTCCGGCTGTACAGTTTCACAATATGAGTATTTATTATCATCGCCAGCCCACCTTTTATTATTTTCACAATATGAGTATTTATTATCATCGCCAGCCCACCTGGGAAATCCTTCCCAGGAAAGTAACATTTTTAAATGCAGTGAGAAATTCATTAAAAAAATTTAAAAAATTCCTTCCAGTAGCACCTTAGAGACCAATTAAGTTTGTTCTTGGTATGAGCTTTCATGTGCATGCACACTTCTTCAGATACACTGAAAAAGAAGTCACCAGACTTGAATGCAAACTTGATAAAGACTTGAAGGCAGGAAAGTGGAAAACAAAGGGTTAAATGCTGCTGGGCAAAACAGCAACTAAGGAACAGGGAGAAGCCACAACAAGGAGGGTCTTAACAACAAGGTGGTTTTAACACAGCAAAAGGCAGGGAGGGGCTGAACAACAGTAATTGCTAGGGCAGGTAAAAGGACGCTGCGAAACACCAACCCAGGAGATATTTTTGCTAGCGGTAGAAAAGCAGGGATTTTAAACAGCTCAGAAAAAGGGGGACAGAGGGAAACACCAACTTCAGAGCAGTAAAGTAACTTTAAAAGGGGGGAACCAGAGGAGTTGGGGTGAAGGAATGACAGACAACACAACGCCAGGAACAGGCAAGCCCTCCAAACGTGTTAATATTCCCAGAACAGCGGGAGGGAGGGAGGCTGAGGGAGGCGTGAGAGGGAAGAGCGACGCTGACGCAGTGAGCAGAGCCGTCCCCACAGCAGCCCGCCGCTGTGAGCGCGCTCCTCCTTGCCTCCGGGACATGAGCTGCCTTGGGCAAGGGGGGGGCAAAGGGAGGAACTTGGGCGGCAGGGACAGCAGCCTCCTTCTCCGCTCCTCTCCTCCTGCCCCGCTTCTTCCTCAGCCTAAATGGACGCGCCGGGCAGCCCGGGATGCGGCTCCTCTTGCCCGGCGCCGATCATTTTTGCTTGGGGGGGGGCAGCTGGCTTCTAGGGGGGGCAGCTGCCCCCGCCTGCCCCCCCTTCGGTACGCCCATGAATGCTTTGATGGTGTTTCCTGCTTGGCAGGGGGTTGGACTGGATGGCCCTTGTGGTCTCTTCCAGCTCTATGATTCTATGAGATCAAACAGCTAATCTTTTTATGTTGGCTGCAAGGAACCCATGGCCCCCCAGATGTTGTTGGACCCCAACTCCCATCAGCTCCAGCCAGTTTGGCTGGAGGTCAGAGATGATGGAGCCGGTATTTTTGCAACATTTAGAAGGCCACAGATTCCTCAGCCTTGATTTTTGTGCACTGCACAGCGATGTAAACTTTGCTCTTCATCTGAACATCATTTTTGATCAGTCTCATGTCAACTCCTGCTGCTCCTTTTTGAGTTTTTGGTCATTTCTGCTGCTTGAAGGGGGAGTCTTCTCTGATTTTTTAAAGCAGAATTTTATTCTGCTTTGTGCAGTGTGAAGGACTCTTGGAGCAACAGGAATCCTTCAAGTGCCATCATTCGCTGGTATCTAGTCTCTTTCTGAGGTTTGCTACTGCATTTGCTTTTAGCTTTTTGGTTTACTTTGGAGGTACAGTGGTGCCTCGCTAGACGAAAATAATTCGTTCTGCGAGTATTTTCGTCTAGCGATTTTTTCGTCTAGCGAAGCACCAATGCAAATAGCGGTTTTCGCTAGACGAAAAAAAAATTCGTCTTGCGAGGCAGCCCCATTGACTTTTTCGTCTTGCGGGGCAGCTTCCGCTAGACGAATGCCGTTCGTCTAGCGAGTTTTTCATCTAGCGAGGCATTCGTCTAGCGGGGCACCACTGTAGTGTGGTGTGGGTACAGTTGTTTGGGTGCCATATGTGAAATCGAAGGCCTAGCATGCATCAACTGTCTCCTCAGATCTGTGTAAACTAGTTAGCTGAGTTGGTTTTCCTTGTCTGGGTGTTTTGTACCTCAAAGGTTGTCACACTTTACAAAGCAGGCAGTCTTCTGTCTTGCTGAGTTAGTTTTTAAATCAATTATTTCAGAAGGTCTAGTCCCTAAAAAAAGCTCAACAACTAAAAATGAAAAAAACGGGGCATTCCTCATCCCCAAAAAGGTCAACAACTTTGAGCTGAACCCAAAAAACAGGGGGTAGATCACTGCCAGATTTTAATTCTGAAAGTAGATCACAGTCTCTTGGGAGTTGGCCACCCCTGGTATAAGACATGTAACTAGAATAAAAATTTAAAAAAAATCAAGCAAATAATTGTAATAACTACCGTAATAAAGCACTGCTATAATTATATATAATTTTCCTAAAATTTTGGTTTCATTCACCTTTCCGTGCTGAAATGTCACAACCTGAACGAACATGGCTTACCCCTGCCCCCCCAGTTTTGATTCTGGGTACGCCCTTGTCTGATAGCCTTCATAAAGTTGTTGTGAGGATACTATAAGGGGGGGGGGAAACATGCATGATGCCATGAGGTTCTAGGAGGAAGAACAAGATTAGACCGAACAACTGACCTTTGTTGTTCTTCATGTCTGTTGTGGGGCACTTGCCATCTTCCAGCTGGACGCCAACTCCCATCAGCCCCCAGCTTGCATGGGTACCTGATACAGTTGAGCTAATAGTTTAACATGCACCATAATTAAACAAGCTTGAACTTGGGAGCTGTTGCCCCATAATAATTCTCTGCCTAATCTGACTAAGTTTGCTCTCTGGCTGCAACATTAACTGCAAGATTCTGCATGTGGAAATCAATCGCGACAACCCTTGCTTGGTTAAACAGGTACAACTCTGCACCCTGTTGTAACGTGGGGATCGTGATTCAGCAAGTGATTTCAGCTCTCTGACATAGCAGGCAAGAGACAGCTTCTTCATGTGACACTCTTTATTCAGACAAACAAGACTGGAGAACTGAGGAGAGGGAAGCTACATTTATAGGGACAGAAAGACTTGGCTAGAAAGGATACATTTTGGAGGGAACAATCTCAAGCAATCACAAAGCTGCCTTTTGGTGGGAACCAATAAGACTGAGGATCCAAATGCAGCAACTTGAATGAACCAATAGTAGCTGTTCCTTCTGGAACAGGAAGGCAGTTACTTTCCCCTAATGTGAATACAGACAATAGTAATACAGATATTATAACCCTTGAATCAATACGCAACACACCCTAGACCAGGAAGTACAGGAGAAGAAATGCTGCTGTCCTTAGAAAATACAAAAAAGGGGTTGTTGTTTTCTGTTCTGCAAGAGAAAGAGAAATCAGTGAGCAACATATAATTAAGTAGCCTCCCATTTTCATACTGGGGGGAGAGATGTTCTTAACAAGTTCCGTCCTGTGTAAATGCTGGCCGTTAACTGTACAAATTGGGCTCGAGTGATGCTCCTCTGCCGACATTTAGCGAGAAATGTGGAAGGTGTGGGGCTGTCCCGACTTGCAAACCAGCGGAGGGAGGAATGCATTTAACAATGCCTATCATTACCATTCTGTGGTGTCATCATAACCACAGCTGTTGCGGTGAACTCTGAAAGACCTAATGACTCACTCAGATTTATTCTGACACCCTCAGACGTTTAAAACCGCTGGATTAGTGTACTCAAATGACTGCAGTTGAATTGCAGTGCTTTGCACCGCAAACATCTCCCGGCTTCTGAATGAAAGCCTGTTCCGTAATAGCCTGGCCGTGATGAATTTGCCGAAACAGAAAATAGCTAGGCTGTTGGTACAATCAGAACAGAAAGTTGGGCCAATGGGGCTTAATGCTCGGTGGAAGAGGGGAGAACAAAATGTGAAGATGCAGTAAGCATCACATCAATCACTGGGTCAGTGTCCTCATTGACACTGCTGCCTTTGTACATTTAGTCTGATTCACACATCCAGCCAGCATGGTGTAGTGGTTAAGAGCGGTAGACTTGGAATCTGGTGAACCGGGTTCGCTTCCCCACTCCTCCACATGCAGCTGCTGGGTGACCTTGGGCTAGTCACACTTCTCTGAAGTCTCTCAGCCCCACTCACCTCACAGAGTGTTTGTTGTGGGGGAGGAAGGGAAAGGAGAATGTTAGCCGCTTTGAGACTCCTTCGGGTAGTGATAAAGCGGGATATCAAATCCAAACTCTTCTTCTTCTTCTTCATCCACACATCAGTAATTTTAAAACCTCAGAGGTTTAGAACCAGGTTATGCAATCAGCAGAATGTAGCTTAAAGCTTTTCCTGGACTCAGCGGCGTCGCGGGGGGGGGGCGGGTAGCGCTCCTGCTGGGGGTGACACATCGGGGGGCAGCCCCGCCCATTGGGCTTTTTTTTTACTTTAAAAAAAAATCTTTTTAGGCTATTTTCGGCACTGCCAGGGTAGAGCCGCAGGGGCCGCCAGCGAGTCTGCCCCGGCAGCGCCGAAAATAGCCCCCGCCCTCCAGCGGCTTTTTGCGCCGCTGGCTGGCTTGCGGAGCCGGGGCAAGGAGAGGGGCGGGCCAGCGAAGAGGGGTGACACCCCTCTTCGCTGACCCGCCCCTCTCCCTGCCCCACTTGCGCTCCCCCGAGGGGGCCCGGGCGGCGGCTTCGGGAGTCTCTGCGGGCTGCAGAGAGTCCCGAAGCCGCAGCCTGGCACCCCTTTGTGCTACAGCAGCGGCTTCGGGACTCTCTGCAGCCCGCAGAGGCTCCCAAAGCCCCCGCCCAGCATCCCCCGGGGGGCGGGGCAGAGCCGCGTGTGCATGCGTCCTGACGCACACGCCGCGATGCCCTGCCCCCGGGGATGCCGGGCCGCCGCTTCGGGAGTCTCTGCAGGCTGCAGATAGTCCCGAAGCCCCCGGGGGCGGGGCGTCGCAGCGTGTTTGTGCGTCATGACGTCATGACACACGCACACGCCGCGATGCCCCCGCCCCCAGGGGTGCCTCTTGGCTTCCCGCCCCAGGCAGCCAAGGGGCTAGGAACGCCCCTGCCTGGACTGCACCGCTTTAGTCATCTAGACAGAGGAAGTTGCATGTCCGTGAAAAACGGCAGGCAGAAAACTAGTTCTGAGACCTCTCCGTGACGTGGTTGGGGAAGACTTAAACAGTATAGAGTCTGGATGCTGGGCTGAGTCCTGAATGAATCTACCTGGGCAGAGTAATAGTAAAGGTAAAGGTAAAGGGACCCCTGACCATTAGGTCCAGTCACGGACGTCTCTGGGGTTGCGGCGCTACTTGGGTGCAAACACAGAGAATAATCCCTCCCATAGAATAGTCGATTGGCATTCTATGGCTTTTCCCCTTGTGCCATCAAATTGTTAAATTCGTAGTTGTATAGCTGAAGGGGAGGTAAATTATGGGTGGGGTTTCTTTGCTTCTTTGTATTGTGAGAGGAACAGTGTCTGTATGTTTACATTGCAATGTAGCCGAAACAAATTCCAAGTATGTTGGAAAATGTACTTGGTCAATAATAAATTATTCCTGTTCCTATTCCTAAATGTGTTTGTTGGAGAGGGGTATTGGTTTGTTTTTTTGTTTGTTTGTTTGTTTTATTATGTATAGTAAATGCTGTCTTGAAGCTCTGCCCCTTAAAAAAATAGAAGGGGGGGGGGAATAAAACCAGATATAGACTTAATGAGGCCAGAAGAAGCTTGATCTTTTTCTCTTCCCACCTTTCCTCAGTTGCATTTTTAGGACATCCCTAGTGTGGTGCAGTCACTTAAGTGTTTGGCTTTAATTGGGGAGACTTGGGTTCAAATCCTTTATTTGGGTACCAAGCTGGGATCAGAGGAAGGCAGGGCAGCCAGTTGAAACGAGTCAACAATTCCTTCCTATTGTAACAGAACAAAAGCACAAAACAGGCCATCGGAAAACACCTCCATCGTAATAAATTACTTTGGCATCACTGGGTTTCCCCCCATCTTCCTGAAAAGAACTAATTGACTTATAGATTGCATTACTGTGGTGAAGAAGTCCTGGGAACACCCTCAGCGTAACTCTTTTTGTCATTTTGTGTTTCGTTAGCTTGTCTTGCTGAAATTTAGGTGTTGTCCTTTGTGGTTGATTACTCATCTGCCAGAAGCAGAAATGGACAAAAGAAAATCAACTGGTTTCATTGTTTTCAGGTGACAGGATGAAATAAGAGGGAGTAGCTGCCTTTTACACAGAGACACTTTAAAAGACAGAGAATAAGAAATTTGTCTCCTTCGCAATATAGGTTCCAAAAGGCTTCCTGTTGGAAAAGTCTATTGTTTGTTTGTTTTTAAGGGACGGACAAATCAAGTCACTTTGGGCTCCTCTCAGTTTCTTGTTTTTTCCACTCTTCAGCTCTCCATATTTCTGCATCAGCTTGTTTTGTTTGTTTTTTTTAACTCATGAAAACAGTCATCATTTTAGTGCAAGCTCCTCCTAATCTGCACATCTCCCTGCAAATAAATCAGGACAAATGCTCTACAAACGGGTCACTTGGAGGCTCCCAATGACACGTTGCAGAACACATCTTGCAAAACAAAATTGAAAATAGAAAGAAAGTCCTGGCTCTCTACCTACGGCTTTAGAAAATGACATGCCTACATAATGGAAGCCAACCGTCATTAATCCAAAGAGATACATTTTCCTAGGTTTATTACTAAGTTCTTGTTCCTGTATGCATAGGCTTGTGTGGCCAGTAAAGACCTACCTTGACTATTCGTAGGTCTTGTCTGTTTGCATTGGCAAATCTCTTACGTTAACTGGCTTTTTGTTTTACTGAAAGTGGTCCTGCATGTGATGATCCCTAAGGTTAACAATTGTTGTTGATCTTGTTCTTTCACCTCCACGAGGTTGTTGTTCCCCCCTGCCCTCCAAAAAGAGAGACCTAGAAGTTAGGTGTACTTTGAATTTTTCAGTTTTCACATAGCAACAGATTCATCAAACTAAATTTACTGTGTAACTAAATTTACTGTGTTTCTGGAGTAAATTCAGCCCTCTGATCTAGCAGGATTCCTGATCACAGGGAGGATTCTAGACAGGCTCATTCAAGCATGCTTAGAATCTCTCGATGAGGGAAGGTCTCAAGTGGATCCAGTCCACCAGGAACAGGGCACCCCTACCCCTTCCCTCCTGTTAGCCCATATAAGGACTGTGCACTCAATCCCATTTACCCCAGCTCCGGTGCACTCTCACCGCTGGAGTTTGAAGCCGTGTACACATGGTGCTAGTCACAATCCACATCTATCTGGGTGTTTCTTGATAAATACAGCCAGTGCGGTGTAGTGGTTAAGAGCGGTAGACTCATAATCTGGTGAACCGGGTTCGCGTCTCCGCTCCTCCACATGCAGCTGCTGGGTGACCTTGGGCTAGTCACACTTCTCTGAAGTCTCTCAGCCCCACTCACCTCACAGAGTGTTTGTTGTGGGGGAGGAAGGGAAAGGAGAATGTTAGCCGCTTTGAGACTCCTTTGGGTAGTGATAAAGTGGGATATTAAAGACAAACTCTCCTCCTCCTCTTCCTCCTCCTCCTCCTCCTTCTCCTCCTCCTCCTCCTCTTCCTCCTCCTCCTTCTCTTCCTCCTTCTCCTCCTTGGTGCATTTTCCTTCACACCAGCTTCCATCCGGTTTTAAAATGTAAGCCACATTCACTTCGCATTTACACTGAACTGTGTACTTTTGATTTAGCCATTGCACATGCGCACAGGACAGCTTCACGTATAGAGGTTTTGGGGTGGTTGCAGGGGCAGGGAAACCAAGCAGGTAGTGAGCATCGGGTGAAGAAGACACATACACACCCCGGTGTGTAAAGGAGTGTGCAAATGCAACATGAAACACAAAAGGGGGGAGCTACCCTGCCACATATAGTGTGTGTGTGTGTGTGTGTGTGTGTGTGTGTGTGTGTGTAATTTTGATTAAATTTTGTATTACAATTTAAAATACTCATTTTACATACTTATGATATCAGTGACTTCCCTTTCCACGGTTCATTTTACATATCATAAATCCCTGCATATTTTACAAATACTATATATACCATTCAGTACAGCAGTACCTTGGTTGTCAAATTTAATCCACTCCGGAAGTCCGTTCCAAAGCCAAAGCATTCCAAAACCAAGATGCACTATCCCATAGAAAGTAATACAAAACAGATTAATCCATTCCGGACTTTTAAAAACAACCCCTAAAACAACATGAATTTTACTGTGTAACGAGACCATTGATCCATAAAATGAAAGCAATAAACAATGTACTGCAGTCACACAATCAATCAATCAATCAATCAATCAGTAGCTGAACTGGGTGAATGGGAAATATAAAATCAAAAAATAAGAAAATCCTTCCAGTAGCACCTTACGAGACCAACTAAATTTGTTCTTGGTATGAGCTTTCGTGCGCATGCACACTTCTTCAGATACATGTGTATTTCACTGTGCATGCGCACGAAAGCTCATACCAAGAACAAACTTAGTTGGTCTCTAAGGTGCTACTGGAAGGATTTTCTGATTTTTTTTATTTTATATTTTGTTTTGACTATGACAGACCAACACGGCTACCTACCTTTAACTGGGTGAATGTGAGAAAGAGTTGGTTTTGGTGTAGCAAAATAAACGTTTTGAGGCTGAAGGAAATCTCCACGCAGCAGTGAGAAAACAAAGGGTCTTTATTGCTAGCAATAAGGGCTTATTGGGATCACTCTTGTTTCATGAAAAAAATCACGAGGCACACCACCATTAGAAAATGTTAAAAAATTTAACTCTGTGCCTATATTGACTATATATAAAGTAATTTTTTAATTTTTCCCACGGCACACCAGGCAACATCTCGCGGCACACTAGTGTGCTGCAGAACAGTGGTTGAAAAACACTGTGTTAAAGCAATACTATGCATAAACTTCCTCCAATCTAAAGTTACGACACAATACTAATTATACCGCGTATGGTCTTTCCTTCATTACATATTCATTAGGCAAGGAAACAAAGGGCTCTCTCTCTAAGCAGCCCCTGCTGCACGTGGTCTCTTTGCATTCCTTTCTACCTGAGGGGGTTAGGACATTTGAGCAGAGCACGTCTCAATGTCAAATGTAGACACTTGTTGTTGTTCAGTCGTTCAGTCGTGTCCGACTCTTCGTGACCCCATGGACCAGAGCACGCCAGGCACCCCTATCCTCCACTGCCTCCCGCAGTTTGGCCAAACTCATGCCAGTCGCTTCGAGAACACTGTCCAACCATCTCATCCTCTGTCGTCCCCTTCTCCTTGTGCCCTCCATCTTTCCCAACATCAGGGTCTTTTCCAGGGAGTCTTCTCTTCTCATGAGGTGGCCAAAGTACTGGAGCCTCAACTTCAGGATCTGTCCTTCCAGTGAGCACTCAGGGCTGATTTCCTTCAGAATGGATAGGTTTGATCTTCTTGCAGTCCATGGGACTCTCAAGAGTCTCCTCCAGCACCATAATTCAAAAGCATCAATTCTTCGCATCAGTCCTTCTTTATGGTCCAGCTCTCACTTCCATACATCACTACTGGGAAAACCATAGCTTTAACTATACGGACCTTTGTCGGCAAGGTGATGTCTTTGCTTTTTAAGATGCTGTCTAAGTTTGTCATTGAGAGGGGAAAGTCCCTGTTGCTGCAGTCCGCAACGCTGTAGGAGGTTGCAGTTTAGTAAATATATCACAGCTATGTGCAGAAAGACATAATTTGGTGAGACTGCTGGCTGAAAGGATGAAGAAAGCTCAAGGTTTATTTCTCATGGCAAACAAAGCCATTCTAAGGATAGATTTTTGATGCAGCAAAGATGGATCCAAGATGTGAACGCTAACAGATGCTAGCTCATACTGACGCTGGCTGAAACTGGAGAAGAAGCAGGACGGAAGTAAAGCCTGAAAGGAAGTGATTGCCTTCACCAACAAGATGTTACTAAAAGATAAGGAACTGGTGAGAAGGAAGAACAGGTTGTCTTTCTGTCTGTCACTTCTCACTGGTTCAGATACCTTATTGCATTACTTCCCCAGTAGGTGGATGTATACCAAGATCTCAGTCACCATGTCTTCATTCACCTAGGGCACATGCAGGGAGGAAAAGGCAGGGGTAGCCTAATCAAGGGAAGGGTTTTCAAGCATGTGTCAAGTAACCACCTCTAGAATCAATCTAGATCGAATCTACACACATATTTGAAAATGCTTTTCTAAAAAAAGTTTTTGAAAAAGACATTGAATTTTGCATAGCTCACTTTCGCCACCTAGTGTCACATTTGTATTTTGCACTTTACAACGCATTTAAAACATTTTATTTGCAGCTGTGTAGCTGAGTCCCTAGATTGAAAGCAGCATGAAGAGGAAGAGCCTGAACGATTCCACGTTGAGAAATTACACTTCTGCACCACAAAGGAGATTAGGAATTAAGTAGCCTACAATTCAGTTCTCCACATTTCTGAAGCAATTTGCAATTCAAAAAAATAAAATCCTTGTCAGCGTTGTAGTACTGATATCTCCCAATAAACGTGTTTTGTGTACAGTTTTGCTTAACAGAGTTTGCAAGTGAATGCATTTTAGTATGCTGTTTTCACCAATATATCTACTTTTTGCACACTTTCCTCTAATGTATGCATTGTTGTACAGGCACACAGTGTTTTGGTTGGAGGGCTGCACGACAAAATCTGAAAATGTGCACATTTCAAAGGAAAACTATTGGTTCAAGAAGTGAACATTGAAACAGTTTCCCATCAAAATGCAAAGAAAGAAGGATTTCTCCCCTATTCCTACACAGACGTCCTAATCAAGTCAAAAGATTTCCCTCACAAATCTCATCAAAATGAATGGGCGTGCATAGAAGAATATGACTATTGCACTCTTTTACAGATCCTTCACAATTCTGTTGGCTCATACGAGAGAGCTTTGCAAGAATTGTGACCAAAGGCTCTCACTCTCTTCCCCTCTTAAACTTCCAGCTTGGTAACTCGTACCTGAAGATGAATGGTGCTGATGGGGGTAAACAAGGCAAATGCTTGGATGTGTGACAGTGGAATTGCACAAGAGACGAAAGAGCAAAACTTCTGCAAATTATCAAGGCAGACTATGGCTAATTATCACCTGCCTGCCGTACACATTTTAACTAGCTACTCCTTGGGCCTGGTGTACATATGTAAGGAGACTGAGAAGCCATATTTTGGTCCTGAAGAGGATGGGGCTGTGAAATGCCCTCTCCTTCCCCCTCTCCCACTTTCGGAGGAGGAGGGGGAGGGGGAAGTTGCCTCCCCCCTTCTCCAGTAGCTGCAAGAAGGACGGAGACAGGGCTGATTTACGACAGGACAGGGAACTGCCAAGTCTCCAGGTATTGAGAGAAGGAGGGGGAGCTGGAGAACAGATAGCAAACACAGAGAGCCTGGGAACACCGCCCCCCCCTCCAAAGACACGCCGGTCAATCAGAAGTCAAGATCAAAGATGCAGAGACATGTGACTCCTGAGACTTTCCATAAGGACAACAGGATGTTGTTGGGGAAGGAAAAGGAGGAGCTCAGAGTGATCAACGCCATAATGGCATCCAAGTCTTAGATCAGAGGTCGGCAACCTATGGCCCATGGGCCAGATGCGGCCCAATCGCCTTCTCCATCCAGCCCGCGCACAGTCTGGAAATCAGCATGTTTTTACAGGAGTAGAATGTGTGCTTTTATTTAAAATGCATCTCTGGGTTATTTGTGGGGCCTGCCTGGTGTTTTTACATGAGTAGAATGTGTGCTTTTTATTTAAAATGCATCTCTGGGTTATTTGTGGGGCCTGCCTGGTGTTTTTACATGAGTAGAATGTGTGCTTTTATTTAAAATGCATCTCTGGGTTATTTGTGGGGCCTGCCTGGTGTTTTTACATGAGTAGAATGTGTCCTTTTATTTAAAATGCATCTCTGGGTTATTTGTGGGGCATAGGAATTCGTTCATCCCCCCCCAAAAAAAAATATAGTCCGGCCCCCCACATGGTCTGAGGGACAGTGGACTGGCCCACGGCTGAAAAAGGTTGCTGACCCCTGTCTTAAGATTCATTGTTCTGCTCCTCGATTGCTGAATAAAACCATAAAAAGCGAACTTCCTTGTTTCTTCTTTGATCCTGGACACTACCGGGGGAGGAGAGAACCCCTCGAGTCTGACAGGTCCCTGGGTGCCCCCTGCCCCCTGCCCCCTTCCATGGGTCTGTCTCTCATTGGATGCAAGTGAAGCCCCCCCTCCCCCCGCTTGCAGCCAGCTTGCCTATCAGAACACAAGCCAGGCTTGAAAGCGAAAGGATACAACCACTGGTATAGTCTAGTTTGGGTTCCGGTAATTCAGAGAGTGTGCTGCAGGTGCCTATGGCTCTTGTTTATTGTTCCGCTTGAGAATTTGGGCAGGATTCTTGAAGAGGTGCAGCGGACCAGGTGCCTGCTCAGCCCTTTTTTCCCCTCATCCTGGCTGAGCAGATGTAATTGCTACCTTGGTGACAGAGGGTCATGTTCCAGCTGTTCTAAGGGATGCAGTAATGTGTTCTGTATTCAAGACACACCCACCCACCCATATAATTACCATTCATTCTCAAATAGTCCATTGTTCAGCATTGGAGGCTGGTAGAGCATGAAACTCAGGGTCGTGTGTTGAAGCCGCACATTGGGCAAAAATGTTCTTGCATTGCAGGGGGTTGGACTAGATCAGGGGTCGGCAAGGTTTTCCGGCCATGGGCCGGATCATTCCCACAGAGATCGTCCGTGGGCTGGACATGCACAGCGCGATGCCGGAAATCGCTTCTGCGCATGCCCAGACACCGAAAACCGCACCTGCGCAAAAGTGATTTTCGGCATCTGGGCGTGCGCAGACTCGATTTCCGGCGTCTGTGCGTGCGCAGATGCCATTTCCGGCACCACTCCACAAGTCCCTGCGCCGCACCAGTTTAGCGCAGCACGTGGGGGACTTGCCGAGAGGGCGTCTCGGGGAGCGGGCGGCTCGTGGGCCGATAAAACGGTCTTTGTGGGCTGCATCCAACCCATGGGCCGGAGGTTGCCGACCTGTGGACTAGATGACCCTCGTAGCGCCTTGCGGCTCGACTGTTCTATTATTCCAACCTCACTCTGCCCGTAGCCAGACCCTGCCTGACTGCCTATCGTCCTCCTTTGATAGTCTCAGGGTTTCCCTTGTAGTACTTAGTAAAGAGGACTACAGGCACAGAAGCAGAATTAGTCAGCTCCTCCTGTCATTTGGCCCAGGCTCCACATACCATTTGCCATCCTGCGTTCTGCCCTACTAGCCCCATTGGGCAAGGGGTGGATGCAAACGAATGGCAGGAGGAACCAGCTGGGGAAACCCCAGGGAGAGAAGGAGTCTGGGGAGCGGTGGTAGGACAGTGATGAGTGGTCAGAAGGAGAAGAGGGAGCAGATTGGGAAGAGGAGGTGTCGGAAGCTGAAGAGTGAGCTGGGACAGTCTGTGGCAGAGAGAATTCCAGAAACAGAGGCAGAAGCTGAAGCAAGAGGGTAGGAGGAGAGAGGATAGGGGGCAGAGATGAGTCAGGCTGGTGAAGAATCATGGGTGTCTCCCCTCCCTGTTTCTCTCCCAGAACCAGAAGAGGCGTGAAATGGGAGGAGCAAAACAGGCATCCAGGCACAGTCTCCAGTCGTTGGGGGGGACGGACACCCTGGAGAGGAGGGGACTGTGCTCCTTAGGCCTGACCTGTGCAGACTGCATTTTTGCTAGAAAAAAGAAAAAAGAGTTAACTCCGACTGACATGGTGTGATTTACTGCAGGCTCACATGATATTTAATGTTTAAAGGCTATGTTATGGGAAAGAGCAAATGGCGATTTTGTATGAGAGCAAACAGCTTACAACCGCCCACAGCCAGCTCTCCCGCTCCTTTTCACCCAACCGGGGAATATTAAATCTAGCGCTTGCTGGGCGCTTGCTAGCTACCTAAAGCACTCAGGGCACTGCCCTGGGACAGGGACTTGCAAAAAGTTTGCATATGCTCATTTATATGCATAGCTTCCTCTGGGCAAAGCAAGATGGCGGGCAGCTGGGATCACAGTGGTACTGCATTTTTTTTAATTTTTTTTTAGTGTGTCAAACTGGTTAAACGGAAAAGGAAGATGGCGACAGAGGCAGCAGCAGCCTAATCAGATCCTTCCTAATCAGTGTGTCAAACTGCCTTATAACCGAGCAAAGTTAAAAGGAAAAAAAATGGTTTACCAAAAGGTAGTGAAAGGGGCAGGATATCTGGACAATGGTAGTGCTGTATATGTTGTTGCTTTCAGATGTAGACAAAGCATGGGTAGACTTTGCAAGGGGCAAGATATTGCAAGGGTTAAGTAGGGGCAGAGTAGCAAAAGTTGCATTTTCCTGCATTCCTCATTTCTGTTGCTTGTCATTCCACTCTTAGGTTAAACTCCCGGAGGGGCAGAGCTGCATTGTACCGGGGCCTGTGGCTGTAGCACCACCTAGTGCCGAATCCTGCACTGTGCGAATTTCCTAGGTAGCAACGGCTCTTTTGTTGTTTTCCCTTTAATTTTTTTTTGGGGGGGGGCCCCAAGAGAACGGGGCCCTAAGATATAGCTTGTTTAGCTTATACGTAAATCCAGCACTGAGTTCAATGGTGAATTCTGGATATAATGGAGATGTAAAAGATTTGTATAAAAGATGCAGGAGGAAATGATTTCCAACTGGGCCCACAAAGGGGAGGAGGGAAGTCCAGGCGATTCTTCGGAAACTTGTTTGCATGTTGTATGTTGAATACGTAAAACTTTAATCTGAAAAACCAAATATATATATATGAAGAAGAAGACATCTGAAGGTAGCCTTGTATTAGGAAGCTTTGGAAGGTTGAATGCATTATTGTGTTTTTTATATTTGTTGGAAGCCGCACAGGATGGCTGGGGCAACCCAGTCGGATGGGTGGGGTAGACACTCTAAACTAGGGTTACCAGACATCCCGTTTCCCGGGTACAGGTAGGTAGCCGTGTTGGTCTGCCATAGTCAAAACAAAATAAAATAAAAAATTCCTATACCAAGAACAAACTTAGTTGGTCTCTAAGGTGTTACTGGAAGGAATTTTTTTATTTTATTCCGTTTCCCGGGGACAGTCCCTGAATTTGCGAATAAGTCCCCAGACAAATTCCATCCCCGGAATGTCCCCGGATTTCATCTAATGTCCCCAGGAAACACAGCAGCGGCAGTCTCAGCAGCCCAGAGCAGTTGGCTCTGGCTGGCTTCAGGAGCCGCTCGGAAGTCTCCTTATGATGGTGATGCAGGGGCTCTAAGATGCAGCTTTTGGGCTGCCTCCACCTTCCCTGAACCCAGCAACTACACTGCCTATGTGTGGTGCAGTGGTTAAGAGCGGTGGACTCGTAATCTGGTGAACCGGGTTCGCGTCTCCGCTCCTCCACATGCAGCTGCTGGGTGACCTTGGGCTAGTCACACTTCTCTGAAGTCTCTCAGCCCCACTCACCTCACAGAGTGTTTGTTGTGGGGGAGGAAGGGAAAGGAGAATGTGAGCCGCTTTGAGACTCCTTCGGGTAGTGATAAAGCGGGATATCAAATCCAAACTCCTCGTCTTCTTCTATCAGAGCTTGCATGCAAGCGGGGGTGGGGGGGGGAGGGCTCTCTCAGTTAGGCAACGGGAAGCCTCTCTTCCCAGCTGAGGGATTCCTGCCTCCTCCTGCTTGCACACAAGTAGGAATGGGATTGGGGCTGCTCTGATGGGTAGGGAGGCATTGCGCAGCCCGAGCCTTGCCGCCGCTCTCGGCCCTCCTTCTCTTGCCTTTCATGCCTGACCCACTGCACACCACTTCCCCACCACCGCCACCACCGAAGAACCAACAATTCAGGGGCTGCCCAGGCTCATGGAGAAAGGAGATAGACGCCTCGGAGGAAGGGGAAACATGGCAGTTGAGTTCAAGGCGGCGGCCGCCCCTCTGCCACTGCCATCGCTGCAGCATCAACATCCCAAACACCATTCAGATTCTTTTTAAGTGTTTGCGTTTAAAATTGGTCACAACTTCTCTCAAGTGTGCACAGTTAAAAAAAATGCAGGCTTGCTTATGTAAGGGCTTGATCAACCCAAAACATGGCAAATATTGAAAAAGGTGGAAGCGATGTGTAAAGGTTTGTATTTAAAGAGGCTGTAGAAGGCCAATTTTTCCTCCAAAGAGTAAAAAAGAGGGTGTGTGTATACCTACCCATTTTTCTGCAGTAAGGGGAAGTAGGAAGAAAGGGGAGATTTGTAGTATTTAATTAATTAAAGTGCCCCGGATTCACTGAAAAAAAAAATCTAGTAACCTTACTCTAAACGTTCTAGCTCTATGGTTCTAGTTCTCAGGGGTGCCAACGTGAATTAAAATATTCGGGTGGGGGTGGGGCTCAGGTAAGCCCCGAACCACATGACACTGCGCGCACACACCATGTGAATGCCAATGTGCATCAGCTGGGGGTGGGGAGCGGCCCCCTCAAATATTTTATTGGGGGAGTTGGCTCCCGGGATATCTATCGCTCTATATACACGCTCCACACTTTCTAGCTCTATGGTGTCAGTTACAGGTAGGTAGCCGTGTTGGTCTGCCATAGTCAAAACAAAATAAAAAATAAAAAAATTCCTTCCAGTAGAAGGATTTTTTTTATTTTTTATTTCGTTTTAGCTCTATGGTGATATGCATATCTATCAGATCTCTTTGTCAATTCTTTAGACACACTCTACACTTTCTAGCTCTACGGTGTGTTCGACTTTTTCTTTTTCTTTTTTGTACGCCATGAGGTAACGGCGCCGCTCGCGCCCCGTGACGCCCTGGGGGAAGTGAGGGCGAGGAGGAGGCGGAACGCGACTTGGAATCTCGCCTCGAACCCTTTGTAACCTCGCGTCTCTACGTTCTATCTCTATGGCGATCTTTTCATTCCCACCCCCACCCCACAGAGAGAGAGGGACCGAGCGTACGCCGTGAGGTAACGGCGCCGCGCCCTGTGACGCCACGCGCCGAAGGGGCTCGTAGGGCCTTGTGGGAATTGTCGCGTAGGAAGTAAAGCCGGGAAGGAGGCGGGGCTTTCGGGAGGAGGAGGAGGAGGCGGGGCCGCGAGGGGGGGGAAGATCCTCCATTTTGCTCGGCGTCCGGGAGCAGCTCCTGAAGGGGCTCCATCCCCCTCCCCGTTGCCTTCCTCGCTTCCTTCGCCTGCGCCGCTCCCTCCTCGTCTTCCGCCGCTGCCGCTCTTCCACCTCCAGATAAAGCCGCTGCCGCCGCCGGTTCTTCTCCTTCCTCCGCCGGGGGAGACGATGGCGGCCGAGAGCCGGGAGGAAAAAGGTACCGCCGGGTGTTCCCCTCGCTCCCTAGGCCGCTCGCTGCCATGGCAACCGGGGCTGGGGGGGGGAGCGGGCCTGTGGCGGGAGGGGGCGGCGAAGGCCCAGGGGATGGGGGGGCGGGAGAGAGACCTGAGGGGCTTAACGAAGGAGGGCGAGGGGCCTTGGCAAGATTTACTGCTGCCTCTCCCCCCCCCCCAGGGAAAAGTGGGCAGGGGGCGGCGGCTCTTTAACCGCATTGAAATGAAATGTTACTCGCCATCAGCCTTCGGGGGGGGGGAAGTCACGTTTGGGAAAGTGGGGCGGGGGTCAATAAGGTAAGGGATGGCCGTTTAAAGGTCTTGAAATATTGGTTCTCAGCCTTTGGGGGTCACGTTGGGGAAAGGGGGGGCATAGGTTGGGGGCTGGCGTTTACCTGGTTGGAAAGGCAGTGTTATTAGTTGTCACGGTTGGGAAAGCGGGGGGGGGGGAGGCATAGGGTGGGGGCTGGCGCTTTAAGGGGGTCGAAATGAAATGTCGCTCAGCACCGTCATTTTGGGGGTGTTTTATTTTATTTGTTTACGGAATTTATATACCGGTTTACAGAACAAGTTCAAAATATAAAACCACAAAATATATATAATCAAAATAAAAACAACCCAGGAACACACGAACCCTTATACCGCCTTTCCATAGTTAAAACCAGTCTGGAGGCAGCTTACAAGATGAAAAGTTTTGCGTACACAACCGGATTGGAACAAGTTGCCGCATAAATCGTAAGAAGATCTAAAAAAGAAGAAGAAGAAGAAGAAAGATAGGGGGAAAGTTAGATCAGTGGTTGTTGGCATCTATCTATCTATCTCGGAAGACAATGGAGGAGGGCGCATTTGGGGTTGAGGTCAAGGTGTTGGATGGTTACAGCAACAAACCTGCAACAAAAATGCCCCAGCCCATTGCTGCAGTCCAGCTATTGGTCTCAAGTAGGAAACATTTTAAGCTTTCCTTTTAAAATTGGTTCAAATAGATAAAACATATTAAAAGTACGCAGCCAGACTGAACAGTTTCTGCGTAAATCATATTAATATCTAAAAATAAAATACCCCAGAATTGACGTCGATAACAGCAACAAACCTATCCAGCGAAACATCCTAAACAATGGTGCAGTCTAGCCATTGGTTTCAGGTAAAAAATGTCGGCAGGCTGTTTGTGTTCTGCTTTACTTTAAAATAATGATCTTAAATAATAATAATTAAAAAAACCTGTTCTTAAAACAGGCTCCTAGTGAGTTTTGCTTTCATCCTCCTCCCTCACATTCTGTGAATATTAGCTAGTAATCCTGGACACTAAAGTTAAAATGCTGCTGTGTTCAAATAACATCTCAGGAAGACTTATAACTGCCCTGTAAGATGGAACACTTCCGTTTTCCTAATGCAGATGAGATTCTGAGGATGAGAGGATAGTAGTGTACCTAAGACCAGCCATTAAGTTCTTGGTTGTCCTTAACGTTTGAGCCAAGAGTATCTTGGCTATATTCACACACTTGGCTGCTATGTTAAACTAGCATTCTGTTTTTTCCACACACAGCTCTTAAGCAGGGATATTATACTAGTGACCCCCCCCTCCACTGATTCAGCTGATGCTGACTAGATTTGTGTGTTTCCCTTCTAGTTGGTGTAAAAGCAAAACAATAAAACAGCTGATCTGTGTTATTCTCAGGTCATGGGATGAAGTACACCTCTGCAGCGCTTGAAGCTTTTTGTTTGCCTGTGTAAGAGATTAGGTTTATGTTACTGTGCTGTTCAGCATTTGTTCAAACTGCATTACAGTATAAGACAAAACAGTCGATGTGGCGAGCAAGAAGGTATCTGAGGTTAGAGGTGAAGGCTGCAATTTGAAACATACAAGATTTGATTTAAATGATGTAAAGTCTGACAGGACTTCTTAGTAAATCTGGGTACCATTGAGCTGCTTACAAATATAGAAGACAGGGTGGACAATAATATGGTGAAGCAGGCTTACCTTAGAAGAAGGCTGAACTAATACTTGGATGGTTTTAAAAGAGGATTAGACAAATTAATAGAGGATAACACTATGTTCTACATCCATTTTTGGAGGCCATGTGCCTCTGAATACCAGTTGCTGGGAATAACAAGTGAGGGGGAGTACTGTTGTGAGTTCTGCTTATGGGCTTCTTACAGCCATTTCTTTAAACACTGTGATAATGGGATTTTCATAGAATCATAGAGTTGGAAGGGACCACACGGGTCATTTAGTCCAACCCACTGCAATGCAGGAATATTTTGCTCAATGCGTGTCTTCAACCCACGACCCTGAGAAACTCTTGCTCTACTGACTGGGCTGATCCAGCCAGTTACTCCATTCTTATGACCATGTTTAACTAATTATGTATTGTTTATGTACATACTTGTTTCCTAAATAGATTAGCTTTAGAAATCTTGTTGAAACAAGAGGGACAGCTTCTATGAAAATCTTGCTTTTTGCATCTAGTAGGAGCAATATGACTGCAGAGCAGTGACTGCAGCAATTCTGCATTGTGTGTGCTGAAGGGAATTTTATCTTGCATGGTCTGGTTTATGTAGAAATATATTGATGAGTATGAAGCAAACTGAGGGATAGTGTATCTACCAGCTGCATACTGGGGCACTGTGTATTTAGAGGAGTAGTAAGTATCATGGACATTCCACCAAAAAAGTATGTTGGCCTTCAGGTATTTGAGGTCTACCCGATCTCCATAGCTCTGTTGTTATGTCTTTACAGTTGTATCTAAGATGCTCCTGTAAGCACGACAAGGAAAGGTTCTGAGCTGGTCATAAGCCATCCTACTTTGTGCCTTTTCCAAAATATAGGTTAGGGTATTGTAAGCAGTAATTAATTTTATTGGCAATTACTTTAGTAGATAACAGTTGCTTGTTTAAGATAAACTACTACAGATTTTTTTTTAATCTAAATGGCACACCAGTAAAATACACTGTTCAAGAACAGAACCGGTGCTCAGATAATTTGTTTAGGATGCCCTGTCATCCTAAAAGCATTAGGGTGTTTTAAGAAGAAGAATGTTTATAAACACAAAAACTAGAGCTGTACACTACAAGATTTGGTGGTTTAATTAACAAAGTCACTTCCAAGAGATTCTTGGACTTGGGCAGTCTTCCAATAAGAGACTGCGCTTCCTTGCAGCCCTATGTCAAATGTGTAGAAGGTATGCATTGTTAATGAAACACAGTGGCGGCGGGACATAAATGGAGCTCTGTTCATTCAGGACTCCAACACATAAGGGGTGTTTTGCGCAGAAGTCAAGCAAGTGCAGATAATGGAAGACAAATGCAATTTGCTCCTGATGTCTCTCATCCAGAAGGCTACAGGTCTCTGGCACTAGCTGAACCTTCCAAAGTCATCATCAAAAACAAATTCCTGTGAAGGACATTAAAATAGGAGTGGTGTTAAGTTAGGTCCAAATTTAAGATTGTTGGCACTTAGACGTGGTGAAGAAACCAGGAATGCCTCAAGGCAATGAATTATTTTCAATTTGAAAATACTCCCCAACCCCAATAGATCTGAGTTTCAAGAGACCATTGGATTGAGGTCCCAGCCATACCCCACCCGCCAACAGTTGCCATTAGTTGAATGTTGTCTGGATTGGGTTTTAGTCTGTATACCTGTATCATTGAGAAATAATTGAGAAGCTCTTGAAAACCAAAGAGTCCAGAGAAGCCAGACCAAATAAAAAAGAGAAATGTAACTGATTTTTCAAGGCAGCTCCATTTTTAATGGAGTTTTGTACACCACATTAACTGAAGTTGAATCTTTGGAAAGCTCTTTGAATTTGATTGTAGATAATTAAATTTAATAATGTTTGTCTGTAGTTAGTAATGGCTTTGTACTAGTCTACACATGATTTGTTAAAACAAATCAAAACTGCTCAAGGAGACAGAATTATGAAACAAATTCTTGCTGTGGTTCATCCTAAAGTAAAAATATTGTCTGAAATGGAAATTTCAGGAATTGCAGCCCCTCCTTTTGCATGCCAAACCACTTTCAACATTGCAGGAAGTTTGAAAAGGTGTTCATGATATGACAGTAGGGGTCTGATTATGTTTTTTATTGTTTTTAGATATGCTGTAAGCCGCCCAGAGTGTCTGGGGAAACCCAGCCAGATGGGTGGGATAGAAATAAAATAATTATGATTATAATTATAAAAATGGAAAAGTAAAAAAATCTGTGTGCATCAGTAGTTGGGATCCTAGTCTATATCTTTACAAGCCTTTAATTACCCTTGGCTGCCTGAGAAGAAGAGGTTGGCCAGAAGGGGGAGGTGCCTTCAACTGTTTGACTCCTCCCTTTACAGAAATTGTTCTTCAAGAACCAGTCCACCTGGCTGTATTTTCAGGAAAGGTGGCCTAGGTACCATATAGTCTGCCCTTATTGGAATCACTGTTCTGTGAATAATATAGCAAATACTACAAGAAGCATGGGGCATCCCTGTCAGATTCCCCCAAAATATTATTACTTTTTCTAGTAGTGAATGATTGATATAAAATCTAGCTCTTTAATATACACAGCTCTAGGATGAATGGCTCCGCAAACCTGTGAAGGATCACAATTTTTTTTTGAGGAGGCTGTTACTTACCTATGAAATCTCATGAGAGTAAAATTAATGCAAACTCATCCTAGCCTCTATGCCTTCTTTGATAGTCCATGTTTGTCTAATTATGGCGCACTCTGTGGTCAGGAAGAAATCTCATACTAACTGGTGTGAATAAAAGTTGCAGTTAACATATTAATCTAATGCCATAATTGCATTAAACATTTTAATGTCTTGATTAAGGTCTAAAGCAGGAGTCGGCAAGCGGAGAGCCTGCCATGGGCCAGATTGTTGGTCTAGCGCAGCGCGCAGGGATTCACCAAGCGGGCAGCTTGTTTCAGGGGCAGCTCCTGGGCCGGTTAAACGACCCCCGTGGGCCTCTTGTGGCCCGTGGGCCTTAGGTTGCCAACCCCTGGTCTAAAGCAAGACTATAAGATTTACCAGGTCAATTGTCCCTTATGTAGATTAGGGATTAAAGCAACTGAAAGATAGATGAGAGGTTTGTCAGTGAATTTGGTTAAACCTGTATTAGGGAGTTCATCCATATCTTTCTTCCCCCCCAATTTAAGGAGTTTTGATTGGCAGTCATCCTAATTAGTTTTGTGAAAAACTGCCTTGCTATTAAGTTTTCACTCTTAATTCTAGAAAAGCTTGAAATGGGTGGGCAGGTGTAAGTTCTGAAAGAAAACGTGTGGGTATTTTAGTATCACTCAACCATTTTAACCTCATTTGGTAAGAGCATTGCAGCGGGTTGGACTAGATGATCCTCGTGGTCCCTTCCAACTCTACAATTTTGTGGTTCTAATTCCACTATTCTAATACCATTAACGGCGTTTCCATGCGCTGCTCTGGTTCGCCAGAAGCGGCTTAGTCATGTTGGCCACATGACCCGGAAGCTGTCTATGGACAAAACGCCAGCTCCCTCGGCCTATAGAGCGAGATGAGCGCCCCAGAGTCATCTGCGACTGGACCTAACGGTCAGGGGTACCTTTACCTTAATACCGTTAAAGCAAACGGTGCAGATCTTCTGAATGCCATTTCTTAACCATGTGTTTTGTTTACAGATGGTGAACTGAATGTTCTGGATGATATATTGACTGATGCACCTGATCATGATGATGAACTGTATAACCCTGACAGTGAGCAAGATAAAAGTGAGAAAAAGGGTATGCTACTTTACTAGTTGGGTGTCCTTTTGAAAAGGTGTACGGCAAGATCAGCCAACAGGCTTGAGGGCTGCTGCCAGGCTGCACAGAGACTTGTGCACGCCCACTGGGCAGCCCATCTTTTGCCTAAGAGTTACTTGCTCTGCATTACAAATTCCTTTTGAAGTATCCTTATCTCCCTACCACATTTGATTTTTTTTTTCAAAGGCAGTGTGAGCTATTAAACTAAAATATTGACATGTCACATATGTGCAAAGAATTTGCTGTGCTGATATCTTGGTTGTAGCCTTCATATCTGAAATGTTTTTAAAGGCTTTAAGATCCTTTGTGGAATATGGCATGCCAAACAAAACAGTACAGTTTGCTAAAAAGCAAGCACTGTCCTTGCTTATAAAATATTAACAAGTTGAAATAGTTTTCCTTCCTCAAGCATATAATCTTGGCTCTTTGGCTATTAGAAATACATAGGGATCTGTCTTTCTCCTGAGGAAGCCAGAAGCAAGGTTCTGTTTCAGCTTATTTCCCAAGTCAGCTTTCCACAACCTGGCACCCTTCACATGTTACTGGAATGCAACTCCCATCATTCCTGACCATTGGCCATACTGGCTGGGCCTAGTTGGAGTTGTGAGTCCAGTACCATCTGGAATGATACTACACTAGAGTTTGGAAGGGCTGTCCTAAGTTGTGTTTTGGTCTTTTAAGTCATTCCAGCCATTGGTCATCAGTTTTCTCCTCTTTAAATAGTGAGAGATACTAGGATTTCCAAGGAGGCAGTATAGTTAACACAACATCCTGGTCTTAAACCTAATAGCTTTATGTGCTTTGTCTCGTGCTAAATGTGAAAAAAGTTTGCTCATCATGTTTTCTGAAGATAGTATTAACAAAATGCTGCTAAAGCTATCGAGTAACTATGAAATGCTGATTTCAAAATTTGTTGGTGCTTTTCTAAAAAAAATATTTCAGGATCCAAAAGGAAAAGTGAGAGGATGGAGACAGCTGAGAGCAAAAAGCAGAAGCCTTCTGTGCATTCCTCAAGGCAGTTGTTACCCAAACCTCCAAGCTCATCCGTTAGCAACAACAAGCGAATAGTGAGCACAAAAGCAAAGCCAGTATTGGAATATAAGAATGAGGAGTATCAAAGGTCTGATAGGAGCAAGCGTCCAGAAGGTGACAGAAAGATGCGTATGACAAGCAGCAGCTCGAGAGACACCTACAAAGGGCAGCCTGAGAAGACGTGCATGAGGAAAAGAGATGCTGACAGAAGGGCAAAGTCTTCCACTCCAGATACCTCTGGGGTAAGCAGTGGCTTTTGCCGTCATTAAATGCACCAGCTCTTTAAGGTGCTTGCTCCGAGCTCTCTGTGCATCCTGACATGTAAGGCGTTTGTTTTATTCTCGTTTAAACAGAGGCTAAGGCTTGAGGTGGACAGACAGCCAAGCAGGTCCAGTCACTCCTCAAAAGAAGAGGTGAACTCCGAGGAGTACGGGTCGGATCATGAAACAGGCAGTAGTGGATCCTCTGACCCAGGAAACACAGAGAATGAGGAGGAGGAAGAGGAGGAGGAGGAGGGGATGGAGGAAGAGGAAGAAGAGGAAGACGATGACGGGGAGGAAGAGGAAGAAGTGGAAGAAGAGGGAGATGATGAAGAAGAGGATTATGATCAAGACGAAAGGGATCAGAAGGAGGGAAATGATTATGACACACGAAGTGAAGCTAGTGATTCTGAATCTGAATCTGCATCCTTTACTGATGGGTCAGTCAGATCTGGTTCGGGCTCGGATATATCAGGTAACTGATATCATTTCTTTCTGCTCTGGGTCTTGTCATATTCAGTCATTTATTTCTAAATCGTACCACAGATGATTGGCTCTGGTGTGATTTCCTGGTGTCGGAAGAGCACCACCTATACAGATAGCACAGCAACAAAGTGTTCATTTTTGTCCGAAGGGCTTCCTATGGGCATCTGGTTGCCCACTGAGAACAGTGCTGGACTAGATGGGTCCTTGGTCTCATCCAGCAGGGCTCTTCCTATGCTCTGGTGCTCATTAGTGTCTCACTAAGCAGTTTCTTCCTTCATAGTGCTGGTCTCTTGGCCAGAGGCTGTGAGGAATGAAAGTGGAAATATACCATTCTGGTGGTATACTTTACATTACATTCTTTTAGGGGCCTCTTTCATGGGGATGAAAAAAAGATCTGCAAACCAGTGTGTTACACAGGTTCTACTTAGGTTTCAACATGCACCAGTGTACCAGTGTTTGTAATACCAGTCTAGGTCAGCCTTTCTCAATCTTGGGTCCCTAGATGTTGTTGGACTACAACTCTCATCATCCATAGCCAGCAAGGGGTGATGGGAGTAGTAGTCCAACAACATCCAGGAACCCAAAGTTGAGAAAGGCTGGTCTGGGTGTATTTCTATGGTGAAAGAATTGATTTTTTTTAAAAAAGGAATAGATTGTAACTGAAGAAACATTGGTGTTTCCAGCAGTATATAAAGCTAGTTGGCAAATTCTGGTTTAAAAAAAAAACACCCTGGAAAAGAAATCAGCTGAATTTCAAACTCCTAGCCACATACTTACATTCTACTAATTTATTATCGTTCACATTTTATTTAAGCAATGTCCCTCCCAACTCCGCCTTCCTCGTTTTATATTTTGGTGTCCCTACTGTCCCGAGTCTCATGACAGGGACAGTTCCATTTCTGAAGCTTTGGGCTAGTGTTGCCAATGTGATGTGGTTGTCGTGTCACATGGCTAGATCATTTGAATAACATGGCAAACACCCCAATCAGCATTGCACCTCATTGGGAGTCTGGCACAGACTTCTTAAGTGAGTCTATTATCCAGAAGTAGGTTGTAATCCATGGTGTGCAGAAGAGGCAAGCACACATACCTGGCAATGTATAAATCAGGCTTTAGGGGGATATGTGTGCTGTATTTCTAATAATGTGCATAAACATTGTGGTCCAGGGGCATGCTGGGGCTCCAACAGGAGGCTTGATTTATACCAGGCACGTCCAACAGGTAGATCGTGATCTACCAGTAGATCGCTGCTAGATCACCGGCTCCCCCCAAAGAAGCTCAACAACTTTGGATTCCCTTAAAAAAATCTCATTTATTTTTTTGCTCTGCACCTCCCCCAAAATGGGGCTTTCCTTCTCCCTAAAAAGGTCAACAACAACTTTGATCTGAAAGCCTAAAAAAACGGGCCTTCCTCTTCCCCAAAAAAGCTTAACAACTTTGACCTGAACTCCCCAAAAAGGGCGTAGATCACTGCCAATTTTTAACTCTGTAAGTAGATCACAGTCTCTTGGGAGTTGGCCACCCCTGATCTATACCAGTTTCTTGACTTTGTGAAGACCTCACACTCGTACACACGTGTGCACACCATACTGTATCAGAAACCGCTTTTGAAATTTCTGTGTGTTTCAAAAGCAGCTTTCCATGTAATGTGGAATATTACTGTTCAAGGCAAAAAAAGTTTAAAGCTCCCTTGAGCTCTGCAAAACAATTCCATGGATCTTTGGATCCTGACTAAAGAATGAAGGGCTAATGAGATGATAGTTCTGAATGTTGAGAGCCAAATATGCATTTAGCTAATGTAAACTGTATTGACCTTCTTGCAATCATTCCTAATGAAGTTTTTGGTGTCAGCCTTAAAAGTACTGCTGTTGCTTGTTTTGATGGTCTTAGATGAGAAAAAGAAGGCGAGAAAAAGAGCTAGAGGCATCTCTCCGATTGTTTTTGATAGAAGTGGAAGCTCTGCATCAGAGTCATATGCAGGTATTATTATTACGTTATTGCTTATCTTACTGAAATGATCTGTAGCTAAACCCTTGAGCTGCATTTTTCCAAAATAAATAGTGGGCCATAGAAACCTATTGGACATGTAGCTAAACAGTGAAAATTGGTATTTTGGCATGTTCTGTGTGAATAATTTGGGGAAGTAGGTTTTCTTGTTATGTTAATGCTATTTTGTTGCTTAAGTGGAATTTTCACTTTTTAAAACTTGGAAGATGATGATTCATTGACTAGTTTTCTGAAGAGAAAACTGGTCCAGCAAAAAAACAAACAAACAAACAAAATGAAACAACCCAAAAATCCAAAACAAACCCTCGTGCACATTGAGCAGCATTCTTTGTGTGTGTGTGGGTGCGCGTCAGGAGGAATAATTTGTCATGAATGAAAATAGTATGTGAAAAGGCTGTAGAATTTATATCGTATCTCTATTAAGGCTCAATCTGAACAAATGTACTTTGGCTAAACACAGGTTCAGAAAAGAAGCATGAGAAATTATCATCTTCCGTTCGTGCTGTCCAAAAAGGTATAATTTAAATTCGAATTTTTTAATGCATGCTCCCATTGCAAGCTGTTGTGTCGGTCTTTGTTAACATATATCAAATGTGGTAATGTTCCGATGTATAGTGGAACTAACTCAAGTGAGCAAATTGTATCGCCTCTCAAATTACTTCTTGCATGCATCTTCATAATGGCAAATATATATATATCTTGTTGCTGAATTGGCAAGCAAAGAAGTAATGAAATGGTGCTGTTTGAAAGATAAATTTTCGTAGGTTCTTCATTCAATATTGTATTTTACTCCAATGACCAGGAAGCAGACATATCGGAACATTACTGACGTTGCATTGGCTTTTTACTTGAAATAGCTTATTTTGCTTTCTACGCTTAGCTTTGCATGCTATGACACAGATTTCAAGTCTGAAATATGTGGTATTCAGCTACTGACTTGCAGCGCAATTCCTCAAAATTTGGTCACATAGCTTCAATATATTAAAATGGAATTTGTGCAGGAGACCAATATAAGCCCCTCTGAAGTGAAGATTAGTTGTACCACAATATGAAAGGGCTTGTCTCACAAAGGGGCTATAAATATGTGTTGTGTGTTTACTTAGAAGGTGCAGAGGGAAATGCCAATAAAATTACATTTTGCTTTGTTTCCACCCCCAGACCAAACTAGCAAACTTAAATACATTCTCCAAGATGCAAGATTTTTTCTTATCAAAAGTAACAACCATGAAAACGTCTCACTTGCCAAAGCTAAGGTATGGCACATTGCACTTACAGACTTACTTTCATTATGAAGAGAAGGCTCTGATTGTAGAATACGAAATGGGGCAATTGTTCTTTTAATTACCAAGCCTTTAATTAGTTCTCTTACTGTAAGGATGTTCAGTGGTTGCTCATGAAGAATCAGCCAAACGCAGAACTTCTAAGCTAAGTTCTTTATTGTGCAAAGCTATTTACAGTGGAGCAAAAGTTCAACGTCCATCTCCTCACTCCGCAGAGTCCAGGAATGACCCCTTCCGGTTCTTTTTCCAGCAAAAAAGGTGCGGGATCCTGAACCCCCGCCTGCCCCTTCCACGTCCTTCCTGTCTTCCCCTTCGGAGCGTGGGAACCTGACCCCGTTCCTCGCTAACCCCGCGATGCTGAGGCTCTGCGATCCTGTCAGAGCCCCTGCACCGCCTTCCTGCTTCCGACTCCCCCTCCCCACTGGAGGAATGGTAGCTTCGGGCGGAGGAGGGGGAGGACGAGCTAGTGAAATGCACGGGTTCCCTATACTGCAAACGTTCCCGCGATCCCACCGAGTGCGGGGAGGGGGGTTTCCTGACACTTACCTTAACCCTGTCACAAAGAAATAGAATTAGTTAGCACCTCACCAGCTGTATCTCTTGTTACTTTGAATCTGCTGGGAGCCTTGCAGAAAGAAAGGGGAGCAACAAATTCTGGTTTAATGCTTTGTTTTTACTGTTTAACGCTTTCCATAATGCTTTGAACTTAATGGATTATGATTATCCTGGTCCTCCCCAAGCTTTTGTCAGATATGTGAGCATTTATGAAATACGAAGCTGTATCCGTCCTACTGGCTTGTCCTGTAGTGGTAGTACCTCTATAATACCTCAGTTAGAGATCTTTCTCAGCTGTCACATCTTTTAACTGGAGTTTACAAGGATTGAACTGGGGACCTGGTGCATGTCAAGCCTGTGTTCTAGCACTTGAGCTAAATGCAAGGTTTCCCTGCTGCATCCATTGAACAGTTTTGGTTTTATAAATTACGTGTCTGTTCATATCTCTGCAGGGTGTCTGGTCAACCCTCCCAGTCAATGAGAAGAAGCTCAATGCTGCCTTCAGACAAGCAAGGAGTGTTATCTTGATATTTTCTGTGAGAGAGAGTGGGAAATTCCAAGGTAAACAAGAGGGAATGCCTGCACTCAACATTAACCCAAACTTGTTTGGCCTATGTCGTCTCATTGCAGTGTTCTGATTCTTGCAGGATTTGCAAGGCTGGCTTCTGAATCCCATCATGGGGGATCTCCCATACACTGGGTGCTACCTGCAGGAATGAGTGCAAAAATGCTGGGAGGCGTATTTAAGATAGATTGGATATGCAGGTAAAAGGGTTAAAATGTGAAAATTCTGGTTCGGAATGTTTACTTTTGGATATTTTGAGTAGGCTCACAAAGTGTATCCTCAAAATAGACATGATTCATTTGCTGTACAATAGGTTACCACTCGTTTGCGTTGTCAGGAGATAGTTCACAGATAGTAGTTCACAGATAGCTCAGTTGGTAGAGCATGAGACTTAATCTCAGGGTCGTGGGTTTGATCCCCATGTTGGGCAAAAGATTCCTGCATTGCAGAGCATTGGACTACAGTATCCTCATGGTCCCTTCCAACTCTATGATTCTAAATGACTTTGGTCTTAGTGGAAGGATTATTTTTGCCCTACCATGAATAGGGTATATATCTTTTGTCTTTTATTTTTGTCATGCTTCAGAGATTTTGTTACTAACCATCACCTTCATAGGTGGCAAATTATTGCCTTAAATTCTGTCCTGTGGTCTTGCAAGTCTGTATGAGAGAGAAAGAAAGAGAGAGAGAGAGCACATACACAGACCTGCCATTTTTGTCATTCTGTGTTCCCCCAACTGATTATGTAAGGCTCTTGATAGCTGCCTCTAATGCATGGATTTTGAGACATTGAAGTATAGGATGGGAATAGGGAGCCTCTTCTGCTGCAGTAGGATGTCATCAGAAATTGACTCTGAAGATATTGACTTTCAGACTAGTATTCTATGAAGCTGGGAAACCAGAGGTTGAGCTGCAAAAGATGCATTCTTCACACCCCCAACCCCCCTGCCATTGAAGTCTAGCCTTCTCAATGTTTTGCATTGGTTTTCTCTTGTCATTGAAAGTAATCAATGTCAAGCTTGGTTTTTGTCATCACTTACCTGAAATGTTCAGAATAGTGATGGGTGTGTTTCCCCAAGTCATAATTTTAGAGAGAGAGAGAGAGAGTTTCCCAATCTGTGAAGATAACTTAATTCTTTTGAACATCTTCCCAGCATTACTACTGTACTGGAAGTCCCCATTTTTTCATAGTTTGTTTACTTCCTAGAAAGTAATAGCAGCATGCTAGGTGTTAAGAATGCTGCCAGAATGTCAAAACAGTGTGAGTGGGTGGGGTGCAAAGGCAAGGCTTAAGTTTCCTTCTGGCAATAGAGAACTCGCAGGGTTGTCATGCTTGCTTCATACTAAGGTGAGCATTACGAACCTAACTCAGTTGGTCTTCCAAGCTGCACTTTGATAATACTTACATCCGCCAGTTCAGAATGCTCATCTTCCTGGTTTGTTTGTTTTTTAATGTTCAAGTAAAAAGTAATATATAGTCCGTAAAAGCATCCTTGTATAAGATTTAATTTAAATGCCAAATACACAAAATGTGTTACATGTCACTTATACATTTAGGCGTGAGTTGCCATTCACGAAATCTGCTCACCTGACCAATCCTTGGAATGAGCATAAGCCAGTAAAGATTGGACGTGATGGACAGGTTTGTCATTTGTGTTAATTATTCCTCTTCAGTATCTTAAGGCCATTAGTTAAAATTTTGGAATGCGTTTGTTCTTATTTATTTGATAGTTGTCCACATTTGAACGACAGCTTACCATTAAGCCAAGCACAAAGACATCCTAGACCAGTGATGAATAGTAACCTCTTAGAAAAACTCACAACAAAATATCTTCTTTTGAAGCATCTTGAAGCGTAGCCCATTCTTCATTAAAGCTACTGTCAGGCTACTTTCTGCCAAAAGCGGCCTTGAATCTAGATGAACTGTGACTCCCACCATTCTCAAGTCTCTAGTGAAATGGGTTCATTGTGAGGGAGAAATATGGGCTTGTTCTCCTGCTTATATTAACTGGGAGGTAAGGCCTTGTAAAAAACAAAAACAAAAAAACAGCCCACATAAACTTAGGACTTCCTTCACCTTGCACGGGTATTTGCAATCTCAGTGTGCTTTTTAAAAAGATAGCTGTAATACTGTTTGGCATGCTGCAAATACAATTTTTGATAGCTAACAAAATAAAGATGTGCAATCTTTGTTGCTTCATGGGCAACATACGTCCTAAAATTCCATAAAAACAAATTTACCTAATCTATTTGTTTGTGCCGGTGAGCTTTTGATCCATGATTCTGGGCTACACGTGTTGGTTGTATAAGGTATGTGATACAACTCTTTCTTACTTACGCTGTAACATTTTTCTAGAAATCCCTCTAATAGCTGTTTCTAGTATAACTTCCTCGTAGAAATCAGCAAAAACATGTCATTAAGCGTTATACTTCGTTGTGTCCATCTGGTTGGCTGCAGAAGCTGTCTTTGGAAAAATTGGATTCGTTCGCAGTTCATCTTGTAAAACGAGCATTTAACTGTTCCAGGAAATTGAGCCTGAATGCGGAAACCAGCTTTGTCTCCTATTCCCTCCTGATGAAAGTATTGACTTGTATCAAGTCATTCATAAAATGCGGCACAAGAGAAGAATGCATTCTCAGCCCCGGTCAAGAGGACGGCCATCCCGTCGAGAGCCACTCCGAGACGTGGGAAGGTTAGAAACGTTCTTTGGACTGATAATAGGCACATGTGTCAGAATTACGTGATGGAGGAATGTGATTCATCAAAAAGCTTTCCCTGCAATCAAGAAGAGAGAAAATCCTCACATCAAGCTGCAGGGACGGGTTTGTGGCTTCATTGAGGATTTCACACTGTCCCCCCTCCCCCAGTCTGTCACTTTCAAGAGGAAAACGGGGACCTTTTGCTTATGCAGAAAATACGTTCTTGTAAACCTAGCTTAGACTAGATCTTTGGTCAGATAATGCAGATAATCTGTTCGTGTAGGTAAGCGGATTTATCTAGAGCAGGCTAGGTGGAGGAAGAGCAAGTCTGTGTGTTCAAAAATGTGTTAATATCTTGTAAAAGCCTTTTCTTTCAGGTGTATCTCTGGATAAGCCTTGTCAAAATATGGGACTTGTATCAGGATCACTTATAATTTTGCAGAAGATGACCGCCTCATTTTGAGGATAAAATATTTATATTATTTTGCTGTTCAAGAAGAGCGTGTTTGGGACTGTCTCAAAATTGTATCACCGTGCTGTGGTTAAGCCCATTACCAAATATTCTCTCACATCTTGCTGAGCTTCTGGAAGCCGTAGGTTCTCTCCAAAGGGGGAGGAAGTGGCCTTGAAGACCCGGCAACAAACCAAAAAGAATGGCTGTTGCTGTGTCTGTATACACAACCTTTCCAGATGCTGGCAGCACCTGTGGACTTAAAAGTGGTTTTAGAGGATCGCCACGATTATTGATCACTGCTCTATGAACTTGCCAACATTCCCCAGAAAAGAGGGGTGTATCTTGTTACAGAATTGGAGAAGTCTTTGCAAAGGACTGATATAAGCCCTTCTATCCATCACGTTTTCCCTGACCCCCTGTGTAGCTACTTTGCTTTCTGATAAATCTAAAGCCTTTCCGCTAAAGACTGTGTAGTTTGGGCCGAAACCTTTTTTTTGGTTACAGTTTCCTGTTTGTGGAAACGTCCTGTGGTAGGTAACAGATATCCAACGAGTCCCCATATCCTTGCTCTTAAAAAAAAAAAAAAAAGGACACCGTAACCTGTAGGTAGGAGGAATCCTGGCAGCATCCCCCTTTCTTTGGGCATAAAAGGACTGAGCAGCAATGGCTTTTGAAGTTAAGCCTCAGAGGTTTCCAGTGCAATAAAGTATTTACGAGTGGAGGTTTTGCAATGGACTGCAAACTATACATTATAACACCACCACACCTTCTCAAGCCTGCCAGGGCCTCCATTAATGTATGTGGCTTTCAGCTTAAAGTCAGTAGTTGGACTACTATATGAACTGTTACTATCATATATTATACCGGTCGTAAGTGCACACTCAAACTACAAGAAAGCGGTATGTTTAATTCTTTACACCAGCTCTTATTTTTCTAAATCTATTTCTGCTGTACATAACAGTTGCTTTGTTTGCTCAAAATTGTGATACTTGCTTTTAAAATGGTAATGCAATATTCTTTAATGGTAGTTGGGGAGGTGGGAGGGCTAATTGCCTATGGCCTGTATTAATTGTTTCACCTTTTGACGGTGCATTTGAAGGGGTGGGGGCATTCGGTGACCTGCTGGTGGTGAGCAAAGGAGAAACCCAGGCTGGCAGCTGGAAAATACCTTCTTCAGAAAGCACATCCATTTCAGCTAGTAATATGAATTTTGAAAATTCTCTTAGCTCTAATCTCGAGAACATAGAAATAGGCCACATTGTATAGATCCTCTCTGGCTAGTCATCTTTGTATGTAAAGCGGGGTGGGGGTGGGGGGAGAGATGGGTCCGAATGATATCAGTCCAAGTGAGGCCGAGTATTTAGAGGTTTGGAACACGTCCGTAAGATGCGTCCAAATTGTGTGGCTCTGTGCTTGTAGGGCGAGCATCGATATAGCAATTGCACAAGTTACAAGTAGGGTTAAATTAGGTTTATTGCTACAGTTCTGTGCGTAATGGGGAGTGTGCCCTAAAGAGCTCAGTGAAACTTCTGAAGAAATAGGTTGGAATTAAGAGGTATGGCTGGCTCAAGGATTTCAGGTTCTTTGCAACCATAAAATGCCAGTTAAGCATATTTACATCGACACAAGAAAGGATTGAGTGGTGAATTTGGTAAGGCTCACACAGCTCCCTGGGACTTCAAAAACCTCCCAGAAAGGCCTCCTGGGTTACCTCCTGTTCCTTCTGAAGGTATTTACTTTAAGGTTGCTCCAAACAATTGTTTAATTATTGTCTAATTTATGTAGGCGTCGACCAGAGGATTATGATATTCATAACAGCAGAAAGAAACCAAGGATTGATTATCCCCCTGAGTTTCACCAAAGACAAGGTTAATATCTCGTTATGCAAATACATTTGCACAAACGTACAGATTTGTGTATTAACAATCTTGAATTTGTGTGGAATGTGAAGGTTGAAATAAAGCTTTGAGGATGCATAGGGGTCTTCAGGGCTCTAGTTAAAGCTCGTTTTTAATAGGAAGACTTAATGGAACGTGTGGGATCATGCTTGGAGCATGGTTGGGGGACCTAGCTTAGAGCAGAGACAAAAATGTTATAAATGTCCTTCTATTACATGAGTGAATATGTAGGTATGTCTTAATCTCCTCAAAACAGGCTACATTGTACTTTTGTTGATGTGTAGATTAAATCTTGGCATCAAGCTAATATGTCCAGATTTCATATTCTTTATCCAATAGCTATATAATTACTGGAGTCTGCTCTATTCTGCTATAAAGAAAAACGCGATACTTTTTAAAGCTACTTACACAAATTGTTGAAACCGCCACTGGGAACAGCAGAATTACCCTTCCTTGTTCTCTTTGCCAAGACAGGTGCATGCTTATGGGAAAGATGCTAATTTCTGTTTATATATTGCTGTACCGGTAAACATGATATATAACGCTGCTTGATTTTAAACAGGCTATATAAAGGATCCCAGATACCAAGATGCAGACAGGTAAGAGATGTTTTAGCCTTTGTTTATTTTATGCTGTGGTAACTTAGCACTGTGTTTAAATTCACAAATCTCATTCCCAACAGACGATTTTCAGGAGTCCGGAGAGATGTCTTTTTAAATGGGGTAAGTGTCTGCCTTTTCGTGTGCTGTAGCCGCAGGTGCTTTCATGCTGCCTGTGTTTTTGATATTCCCTGTATGTGTTTATTTTCCAGTCCTACAATGATTATGTGAGAGAATTCCACAGCATGGGGCCGCCACCACCCTGGCAAGGAATGGTTTGTATTTTTAAACGCACTTTACTTTTGAACATGCATTTGATTGAATGCATTCCTTAGAGTAATGATGACAAGGGAGGTTTCATTTATTTATTTTCTGAACTTCCTTAGGGACTAAACATGACAAGCAATTCCTGATCATTCAGACCAAACCCCATCTAGTCCAGCATTCTGCTCTCATAGCATCCAACTGCATGCCAATAGGAAACCCTGCAAGCCAACATATAAGCGCAGAGTAGACGCGTGTGGCGCTGTGGGACGTGGGTGGCGCTGTGGGTTAAACCACAGAGCCTAGGGCTTGCTGATCAGAAGGTCGGCGGTTCGAATCCCCGCGATGGGGTGAGCTCCCGTTGCTCGTTCCCAGCTCCTGCCCACCTAGCAGTTTGAAAGCATGTCAGAAGTAGATAAATAGGTAACCACTCCGGCAGGAAGCTAAATGGTGTTTCTGTACGCTGCTCTGGTTCACCAGAAGCAGCTTTGCCATGCTGGCCACATGACCCAGATGCTGTACGCCGGCTCCCTCGGCCAGTAACGCGAGATGAGCGCCGCAACCCCAGAATCGGACCCGACTGAACCTAATGGTCAGGGCTCCCTTTACCTTTACTAGTGCTCTTAAATCCATGCAAGAAAGATTTGCTACGTATAAAAGAAGCACAGGTGGAAAAGAGCAGGCAGTATGAAAGAATAGCAAAAAAAGGCCACAGAAAAAAGAGGGAGATCTGCAAGGCTGATACTGTTGAAGTACAATTTGGGGGAGCGGGGAGGACAAACCAAAGGAGGCTAAAAGAGGACTTGGCATACCCAATAGCTGGCCTCTTCAAAAGGAAAACTGAATCTTGTGAGGAAGCTGCACCTAGAATGCAGACTGGAGTGCTCTGTTTGGGGTGCAAGGAACCCAGGACAGGCAAGATTTATTTAGGAAGGAGGATATACCACAGCAAGCCTCACTTGTAAAGTACACTTAGATAGTATCCAGGTAAATGAACAATTCAGTCTCAGAAGTTCCCAAATGGTTGCAGTGTGTCTGGATTTGTCGTTGGAGATGGAAGACAGCACAAACATATAACATCTAGCACAGGGTTGCAGCAGCTACAGCAGGCAGAAGAATCGTTAATTGGTCACCATAACCATCAGCGATTTTCAAGTGGTCCATGACAAGGGAGTTTGTAAACTACTGATCTATGTAATAGCATTGAATTTCTATGTTCTGGGTGGGTTTGGTATCAAGACACTTGTGTCAAACTACAATATCTGTTCGGCTCCAGCCTCCCACCTGCTTTTGCAGTCATTTCAAAGCAAATGTATGCATATTGATTTTGACTGTAACATTTGAGAGCATGTTTTTGGCATTGCGATAATCCTCATCCCATTCATCCTCCCTAGCATTCTGGAAGCTTTTTATTTTACCTTGCAGAACATGGCCTACAGTGGCATGGTGAATATCCCCACTGCCAGTTTAATTCTGCACAAGGTACGGGAGCCCCTTCCACACGGAGAATCATGTGTGTAGTATCTTTGTACCTATACAAACGACACTGTTCAGTCGCTACAGCCTCCTCCTGTGTCTGGTTGTGGAAATGTGGGGTCAAGTGTACAGTTTGGGCTAGTTTTTAATCACTATAAGGTATTTTTAACATGCCACGCTCAAAGTGCCATTGAATCTTTGAAGCACTTTCTTATTACAGTTGCATGTGAGTGTTCATTGATGCCGATTGTGTTCTAAGGAGGAGAAATTTAAGCGAATAACACCGTTTTCTTTTTAGCCTCCTTACCCGGGTATGGAACAGCCTCCCCACCATCCTTATTACCAGCACCATGCTCCTCCACCACAAGCTCACCCTCCTTACTCAGGGCACCATCCCATTCCACACGACGCACGATACAGGGATAAGCGGGTGGTAAGTATGCCCAGAAGGGCTGGAACCATGCCAGTTAAGGATCATGGGCAGATCTTACGCCGTCGAGAGACCTTTATACAGTCTTAAGCGTCAGGCCTCTACGTTCATTGAAAATTTCGGTGCGTGTTCTGTCCCAGCCTTCAAAGAGCACATTTTAAAGCTGCCACTTGTGCCAAAATAAATAGTAGAATGCAGGCACACGAGGACAAGAGGCCGGAGAGCAAAACCTATGTTGTTGTTTTGCAGAGTTGTTGCTTTTGCACATGCTCATCACTTTGCATATTTTTGCATATGCTCCCAAGTTAGTTTGAGCTTTGGGGGTCTCGGTTGTTGAAGACTTGGAAGATTTGCAACAAGTACTGTATGTGGTTTGAGTTTTCCCTTTCCAAAGAGAAACTACACTCCAGTTGCATGTCGAACCCAGATACAGTGGTACCTCTGTTGACGAACGTCTCCGTTGACGAACGTTTCGGAACTCAAACGGTCTTCCATGACAGATTACATTCGAGAACCGAAGTACCACTGTATTTGAACGCAAAACCTGTTTTCATTTGGGATTTGTTTTGATCCTCCTTCTAAAGATTAGCATAATGAATGTTGGTGGGTTGAGGCCTCCAGGGCCATAATAACACAAGAGCCCTGGTGGGTCAGTCCACAGGTCTGTCTAGCCCTGCGTCCTGCTTATCACAGTGGCCTGCCAGATGCCCATGAGACGCCCGCAAGCAGCATTTGAGGGCAATAACCTCTCTTGCAGCAATACCTAGTGACTGGCATTCAAGAGGCATGCCACCCCCGATCCTGGAGGTAGCCTAAAGCTATAGTGACCAGCAGCCTTCCCTGTGCTTTGTAGCTTTTTAAAATTAGGCGATCTATAAAAACATTTCTGTCTCCTACAGCACGATTATGACATGAGGGTAGATGACTTTCTACGCCGGACACAAGCAGTTGTCAGCGGCCGAAGAAGCAGACCCCGAGAACGAGAGCGGGATCGTGAGCGGGATCGACCCCGGGATACCAGAAGGGACAGAGATCGGGATCGGGGCAGGGAGAGGGAGAGGGAGAGGATATGTGATCGGGACAGAGACAGAGGAGAAAGAGGAAGATATAGAAGATAATGTATTGCGGAACTGCAGTCACTTAAAGCAAAGGCTTGTATATTTGTGTGTTTACAGGTAGTAAACTTCTATTTTCCTCTGTCTACCTACTTTATTGTGTAGAAGGATTTATAATTGACCCTCTTTGTTCTAAGCATGCAGTAAGCTGTGAACTGGAAAATCCCCATCGGCTAAACAAAAAACAAACAAAAAAACATGCAAACTTGACCCTTGAGTTGGTGACTTTCATTTGAGCAGTTTCAAAAAAGTTTAAAGAAGGTAGATTAATGATCCCTACTATGTGTTTATCTTAACTGTAATTTAATCATCTGTTTGTTTGAATACCAGTTGACAACTGCCATAATATTTTTTGCTTTTGTTTCCTTCCATGTAGTTTTTTACATGATTCTGTGGGGGGGAAATGCTGCTATCAAGTATGCAAATACTGGGTGTGATGGTTCGGCTGTATGTCTGTGTTGAAACAGCCACGTCTTGGTTTTTCTGGTTGTTCCTTTTTTTAAAATAAAAAAAAAAAACTTCTGTAAGAGTCAAGCTTGTTCAATAATGAAAGCAATATTAAGATGACAATATTGATATCTAATTTTTAACCTTTTAAACAGCTTTCCTGTGTTCTGCTGGCATTTTGGTTAATGCTATTGTTTGTTTGCCTCTCCCACTTCCATATTACCCCTTCCCGCCGAAATGTCCATATTGTTTGGAATGTCCACCGTGTGCGTGTGTGTGAGAGCACAAAATCTTGCTGTATTCTACATTGCTACCATTTTTTAAAATAATAAATTGGTAACAGTCAACTTTCATGGATGTGCATGCTTCTGATGAGTTTATTGTTCTGTTTTTTTTGGGGGGGGGGGGACAAAAAAAGCCTCAATCCGAAAAGGTCACTTCTGGCTCAATAGATCCCATGCCTGTTACTGGTGTGGCAAAAAGCGGTTTTAGTATGTTTTAAGTTGCATCCTAACTGCAGATGGGGTAGTGGTGAGGAGGAGAAGAAGAAGAGTTTGGATTTGATATCCCGCTTTATCACTACCCGAAGGAGTCTCAAAGCGGCTAACATTCTCCTTTCCCTTCCTCCCCCACAACAAACACTCTGTGAGGTGAGTGGGGCTGAGAGACTTCAAGAAGTGTGACTAGCCCAAGGTCACCCAGCAGCTGCAGGTGGAGGAGCGGCGACGCGAACCCAGTTCACCAGATTCCAAGTCTACCGCTCTTAACCACTACACCACACTGGCCCTATCTCCCTCCCCTGACCTGACAAAGTGCCTCACATGGACTGAATTTGCACTCTCTGAGCATCTTCAATATACTATGTTTCTGTGATGGACAAATCTGTGACTGAAGAGTTCCTGGAAAGTAGAAAGCTTGAGACCCATTGACTTAGGAAAATTGATAAAATTCATTGTGGAAGAAGGTTTTTTGGGGGGGGGGTGAGCGAGGTGTTGCACATCACTAATAAATGTGTCCATAATGCAAAAGCTGAACGGGGCAAGGTTTCAAGAGGTCACAAAACCTCCTTCTGGGGAACAAGTAAGTCCACTGTGATCAGGGCAGGGTTTGGGTTTAGAGTTCTGGGCAGAGATGATCACAGTGAGATGATGGCTGGGACAGACAGCTGTCCTATTTATGCAAAGCAAAAGCTAGGATGATCTAGTGGTAGTGACAAAGGTGTTGTGATGGAATTCTGTGCCATGAAAAGCTGAATTATATGTACATCTCCCTTTGGCCTCCTATTTTGCTGGTCATGGAGAGGGTCAAGCAGCTAGTCGGGCACCCAAACCTGAACTGCAAGCATTGCAAATCTTCTGAGGTTTTTTCCAAGCATACTGTTGCTGACATTAAGGCGAAAGTCACTAAATCCCTATGATCCTGAGGAAACTGAATTCTACGCCAATATCATTTATTCCAGTCCTGAATTGAAGTATGTGTGCAGCTCTGTCACAATGGGGGGGATCATAATTATTCTTAAGAATTACAATATTAATAATTTCAGCAGATGTGGAATTAGACACATTTTTTCCCCTGAATCACTGTGTCATCATTGGAATGGCTTCGGTGTGGACTATCCAGCATGTGGGACTTAAACATTAAATTTTGCCTTTTTATTCCATTGATTCCAAGCAGATTCAGGCATGGCTAGTGTCTGTTGGATTGTATCAGTTGTGCATGTGCTGTATTCTAGCAGCAAGTGACAGATGTCCACAGGAAACCTTTACTGCTGTGTTTCAGAAATAAAGATGGTTCTCGATCTTGAAAAGGACCACATTGTTTATGTAATTTCCTACTTTAGCAACACTAAAGGTGTATATTTTGAGAGATTTGTAGAGAGTGTCACTGCCTCCAAATAAAAAGGTTCTGTGCTACATTGCCAGTTGTGGAGTTTACAGAATAATCTCAGTTCAAAACAAAAATGAGCGATCTCGAAGTGTGAACCATCATTGATATATACAATACTCCGGTGCTGAATGGAGCACAGTTAAGATTGGCTTGCTTGTACATCCAATTGAGTTGAAAGGTGTGGCAAAAAAAATTTTTTTTTAGAAGTTTTAGATGCAGTTTTCGTAAAAGGGGGGGTATAAACACGCCAAGTCATGAGCATACTGAATAATGCAAGCCACACCACGATGACCAAGTCCCAGGGGTAAGCTACTCTGTTTTTGTTTTCCTAATGATCCTGCCACATTTCCGACAAAAAAATGAGCAGCATTTAACAGCAACGAATATGAAAACTGCCATGCAACCGATCAAGAAGGCAATGACATCCAGGGAGTGATACTGGTACCAGGTCAAGTGATGCGCAGCTGCTCTCAAATGCTTGGCACCTTTGTGGCGCATGACAAACTCAATCCAAAAGACAGCCCGGTCCAGTGGCTTTATCGGTTGGTCGTGGTGGATCTGTGATAACCTTAATGCGTTTTCCTTATATCTGGAGGATTGGGTAGAGAGAAGATAGAGAAATCAGAACAAATTATTACAGAGCCAGAACTCAAGGGACTGCAGTCTTTAATTGCTCCCAGGATTTAAAAACAAGTCTGTTTTTAGTAAGTCTAGGTTACTAACTAATGTATTGTGGCAATTAGCACAAGGAAATTAAGGGGAAACATTGCTCTGATTTGCCTATAGCTTCTGCTGATTTTCTTAGGCAAGTGGCCTCATGCCATCTGCATTTTGTAGACTGGTAGTGTCATTTGTTGCAGAAATCTGAATGAGTGACTGATGGGCACATGAAAAACACAGACTGAAGAGATTGAGTACCGTTGCAGTGTTACTTTTGGCTCCATAACCATATAAGGGTAAAGGGACCCCTGGACCATTAGGTCCAGTCGCAGACGACTCTGGGGTTGCGGCGCTCATCTCGCTTTATTGGCCGAGGGAGCCGGTGTACAGCTTCCGGGTCATGTGGCCAGCATGACTAAGCCGCTTCTGGCGAACCAGAGCAGCACGGAAACGCCGTTTACCTTCCCGCTGGAGTGGTACCTATTTATCTACTTGCACTTCATGCTTTCGAACTGCTAGGTTGGCAGGAGCAGGGACCGAGCAACGGGAGCTCACCCCGTCACAGGGATTCGAACCACCGACCTTCCGATCGGCAAGCCCTAGGCTCAGTGGTTTAGACCACAGCGCCACCCACGTCCCATCCATAACCATACAGGGGGGCTCAATAGAAGGAAACAGGATACACTTGCCTTTGGGGGCAAGAAGTGGGGGCAAAAGCCTTTGAGTTCCGCAGTAGCACAAAAGTCAGAAGGTGCTAGATTCAAATGTGGTTTTGGCAAGAGAAAATGTATCCAAGGTGGTAGAAGCAAACACTTGGAATGGTGGCAAGAAGAAGACCACAGCAGCCAGGAGGAAATGGGGTCAGATGGGAATGGGCTTGGCTATAGAATATTAATAATATGCACTAATGATGTCTCGGCTACATTCTTCTCTTCCAAAACCTATTGCTGAAGTACCTATCTTGTTCTAGGCATGTTATAGAGAAGGCGATCTATGTCTCACTCACGTGGCATTGTGAATGACAGTGTTCACGGCATCCACTAAGTCTTCCGTCTTCATTGTATGGATGTCCAGCTGTACAGCCATCCCCTTTGCCTTCATGTGCACAACGTTATCGGGTTGGTCAGCAAACATGGGAATCCCAACCATGGGAACACCATGGTAAATAGCTTCATAAATCCCATTGGTTCCACCATGTGTTATAAAGGCTTTTGTCTTGGGGTGTCCTGGAACGGGAAGATGGGTAAAATGTGATAAGGAATCATTCATAAATTTTCCCATCTACAAAAAAATTTTTTGATGCCACTACATACTTTGTGTGTGACATATTATTTTTTCACTAGTTCCAAGACCCCAAAATGCCTAATTTCATTGAACTGTTGATTAAATTTCCCCATCCTATACAGTTGTTCCTTAGTTTTCGAACAGCTTAGTTCTCAAATGTTTTGGCTCCCGAACGCCGCAAACCCGGAAGTGACTGTTCCAGTTTGTGAACTATTTTTTGGAAGCCGAACGTCCGTCGGTCTTCCGATTGGCTACAGGAGCTTCCTTCAGCCAATCAGAAGCCGTGCTTTGGTTTGAGAACGTTTTGGAAGTCGAACGGACTTGCGGAACGGATTCTCTTCGATTTCCAAGGTACGATTATAATGGTTTATATCTTTTGATTACCGCGATCGCCCATATTTTTCTCAACTAGTAGTCAGTTGATACCTGCTGAGACCGCCAAACTTATCACAACTCCAACTGCTGATAACATGAGACCAGAATAATTATAGTAACTTGTTGGCAGTTGTCTGTCTCAAGAAACAATGGAGTGCACCCCTGGGAGTGAAGTCAAAGCACTGGAGAATCACAGCGCCTATTTTGGCAGTAGAGACCAGCAACTTGTAACTGCTGCCTTCCAACATCTGCGTTAGCAGCACCGAAGTGACTTTTCTGGGGTGCAAGCCTGGGCAGTATGTATGGAGGTCCTGGACTGCTAAGACCCCCTTCTCAACCTCACTGGCGTGGATCAAGGGAAAGCAGAGCAATATAATTAATGTTGTAAGTTATAAGTGTCTGGATCCATGCAGCTGTCCCACACAAGGATAAAACCTGCAACTTTGGTGTTAACCAGCACCACGCTCTAACCATCAGAGCTACCCAAAGATGACAATGCTGTAAGATCTGGACTCTGCATCTGATAAAAGCAGATTATTGCGACTGATTATTGCATTCAAGCTTAGTCCAGTTGACATGCAATCTCTTAATATTGCCCCCCCCCCACACAGCATTTCTAGAACCAAGAGTTTTCAGCGCTCAAGCACAAAATAGCTTTTTCTAAAATGGGTGTATTTTGCAGTCACTCAAATTATGAATAGTTGGAAACTCAGGTTTTCAAATACATTTTGTGGGCTCCACAGTGCTTTGCGCATGTCGTTTCCAACATGGAATTGCAGAGGGTGTTATTTCCTAGCAATTGTCAGAATGGAGCAAGGAAGCCGATGTTTGCAGCATAAGATCTCTTCTCACCCAGAAGGTCGTTTTGTGGGATCCAGTCATAGAGCCTGGTGTTGGCTCCTAATGTGTCTGGCCTTTTCCCTTTGTAGCGCCAGAGAACCTGGGATTTGGGGTGGGGGGTGGGGGTGGGGGGCGAGAAATGAAAGAATAATTGCAAAGACGATTAAGCTTGATGCTGGCCAACAGGTTATGTTAGCCTTTTATCAACATAAAAGGAAAGGAAAAAGAATAAAAGTTAAAACACTGAGCATGAATACAGCTAAAGCCGAACATTTTTTAAAGCACATTGGTTAAGTATATGCTTAAATGCTCTCTATAAAAACCAACACTTCAGCAGTTGCGTTGTTGTTGTTTGTTTTTTTGTCTTTACACAAAAAACAGCGCCAGTTTTCTTTTTGAAAAGCTCCAATATGTGCCTATTTTATTTATTTTTATTTTTTAAAAAAGAATTTATTGATTTTACAACAAACAATGAATCACCAACATTGACCCAACACCAGACTGAATATAGACAAATACATATACACCAATAATTCTTCTTCTTATGCCATACAAAAAAAAAAATCTTGGTCGAATCTTGGCACAGACTTCCCCTGCCTTTTCACCTTCGGTTCTAATACCAAATATTACTTTAATAACATCATATACTAAGAAAAAAAAATCTTAATAAATCTTGTTTTAAATATGCAATAATTTCCCATTCTTAGCTTAACAAAAATTTAATCATATTGTAACTTCATGTTAGTTCCACACAAAATTCTAATTCTTAACACATTGTTCTCAATATAGATCATCACAAATATCCTCTTTCACTATAACTGCTGTTAATAACATAAATTTAAATATCTCTTTTCTTGTTGACTTAAGTTCTATTCTTGGCCAACAAGAATAGAACTTAAGTCTTGTTGGCCATTTAAAATATGTGCCTATTTTAAATGGCCAACAAGACTTAAGTTCTATTCTGCTCATTGGTCTATTAATATGTGGAGCCCTGGTTGAGATTGCACCTGGCCTAGGCATAATGTTGTTTAATTAAAATGTGAGTAGTATACTTATTTATATTATGTCTTATATCTTATTTAGCTAAACTTTCCCCAATGTTATTTTATGTCCCATATTGGTATTCAATGGACATTTACTCCCATGTATCTTTTCCCAGAAGAATTAGTACATGATTTGCAAAGTACATGATTTGCCTCTTGCCCACTGTATTAAAGGGAAGTGTATGTGTGTGTATACAAATAACTTCAAATATATAAATATATATAAACAGCTTCATATTTCGGAGGAGAGCATCCTGAAAATATCACAAACAAAAGTCAAATGCAAAAATAAGATTAAAATCCCACATTTGATAGCAGCATAGATAGCAATTGGATACGATATCTTCTCGGACATCACCAAAAAATTGAAATCACGCAAGGGGACCATAACTACAACTACTATTTATTAAATTTGTTAGTCATTTTATCTTGCCCAAGGCAGCCCAAAGCAACCTACAAACCCCACATAGAAAACTAGAGCACTAAAATCATCCCACCCATTTCTATAAAAGGCCACAGTTGGTTCATATGCAGAGAGGCGCTGCTTTCAGTATTGTGGTCTTGAGGTGTTTAAGGCTTTATAGGTCAAAACCCTACACTTTTAATTGGGCCTGGAAGCTAATCCAGTTGGACCAGGATTGGTGTTATATGCTCAAGCCATCTTGCCTTGGTGAGCAACCTGGCCGCTGAATTCTTCAGAGACAGCCATTTCCCACACACACAATATGCAAGCATGTTTTTAACCATGGGTAGGCAGCCTAAGGCCCAGGGGCCGGATCCGGCACAATCGCCTTCTCGATCCGGCCTGCGGATGGACTAGGAATCAGCGTGTTTTTACATGAGTAGAATGTGCCCTTTTATTTAAAATGCATCTCTGGGTTATTTGTGGGGCGTAGGAATTCGTTCATTTTTTATTTTTTATTTCAAAATATAATCCGGGGACAGTGGACCGGCCCCTTGCTGAAAAAAGTTTGCTGACCCCTGTTTTATCAGTAGTAGGAACACCCTAGCCTCTCCCACTTTCTTCCCGACTGAAGCATTGTGTTCACTTTTCCAAACTCCAGCATACAACTTTTTAATATATAAAAAACAACAACCAAACAGCACAAAGCAGGCATCCAAGAAAACATACCTTCTGTGGAAGCTGGCTGAGGGCCAATGCGATCATGTTCCCCTTTTCCTCTGTTAAGTTTTTAATCATTGAGCCCAGGGAGAAGACCACAATGCCATGTTCTCCTGAACTCTGGACAAATTTTTCCATTTCCTGTTAAAAGGCAAAAGCAATTAAAAGTAACGTTCCTCTGCTGTTTGAAATGCATACATGACTCGCTGTGGTAATCCATTTTTTTCTTGGCTTATTTTTTAAGTTGTGTTGTAGTAACCTCCTTAACATTGGTCATGTTGACTGGGAAATGGGAGACCTCTTCTAAGCAGAGTGTCTAACATTTGGAGCCCACCAACGTGTCTGGGGGGCCACAGGTCCCCAACTTCTGAGAGAGGGGGGGGATAACTAAAATGCAGAAGATAACAGTAGTGAGGAATTTAATTTGTGGTCCTCCAGTGATTGTTAGATTCTCCACCTCCCCTCAGTCTCAAACACTGTGGTCAACGGGCAGGAATGAGGAGAGTTGTCGCCCAAAACGATCTGCAGTTCCAGCTCAGACACACACACCCCGTTTTAACTGTTTGATAAGTTCTGTGTTTGACCAGATGAAAAGCCAAAGAAGATTACGAGTTTAACCTGCAAAAGATGTGAAGCAATTGTCAGAAAGATACATTTTTGTTTAACATCCATGGAATTCCATCATTCATCATAAGGTGGCAGTGTCCCCAAGCAATACATGAAATTCATCTTCCAGTTTTTGAGAATTACCTTGAGAGATATACTACTAATAAGAATAAGAATAAGAATAATAAATATCAGGCTTCAGTTAGTGAAGCTTTTGTACTACCAAGCCTATGGTATTTATGATGATAACAAGGACAAAAACTGCTTCTCCTTCCTGTTACGGTTGTCAATTGAAGTATTAAATCTTGGGAGCATATTTTATAGCTTTATGAATTGCAGTTCATATATAGTTTTACTCTGCCTTTGTTTACTTGCCTTATTTGACAAGTTGAATCTAATCCACTTCGTGTGTGTGTGTGTGTGTGTGTGTGAGAGAGAGAGAGAGAGAGAGAGAGAGAGAGAGAGAGAGAGACAGAAACAGAAACAGAAACAGAAACAGAAACAGACATTGGGGAGGGGATTAAATCCCAGTAAACTGGTTGGTTCGAATCCCTGCGACGGGGTGAGCTCCTGTTGCTCGGTCCCTGCTCCTGCCAACCTAGCAGTTCGAAAGCACGTCAAAGTGCAAGTAGATAAATAGGTACCGCTCCGGCGGGAAGGTAAATGGCGTTTCCGTGCGCTGCTCTGGTTCGCCAGAAGCGGCTTAGTCATGCTGGCCACATGACCCTGGAAGCTGTACGCCGGCTCCCTCGGCCAGTAAAGCGAGATGAGTGCCGCAACCCCAGAGTCGGACATGACTGAACCTAATGGTCAGGGGTCCCTTTACCTTTTTTAACTGGTTGGCTACTAAGGACCCTGAATATAATAATGACAACAAGGTCAATATTAACGCCTGGCCTAGTCTAACATTATCAGTTCTAAAGTCCTAAAGGGGAAATGATAACTAAGGTCTTTCCTGGAGCTGCCTACAATGGACTGTTGCATCACAGAGCCATTCCTGCCCCCTGGTCTGAAGCCTCTTTCTTGGGGCTGGGTGGTAAGAGTGGCCCTTTAGCTGCTGAACTGCTGACTTGAGGGCCGTCCTAGCACTCTTGTGGCTCCTAAGCCCTATTCCCAGCCTTTTGCTGCACCCCACCTTGCGCTTAAATATGCCTGGGGCTTGAGTGGGACTGACATATTTGCCCATTCCACTTTTGGAAGTGAACATGATGCTGGCAGGTCAATCATCTGCAGCCCCCAACTGCAATCTCTTTGCTGCTTCTAGAGAAATCTGAAATGGATTGAAACCCAGACCAGAATCCATCCCCACATAAACATGAGACACAATCCATGTCTCTGCACAAGCTCCACAGGGATGAACACAAGATGGACTGTGTCCTCCGTGTCAGATCTGTCCATCTGCCATGCTTCCACTCCGAATGTCACCCCTGAATTTGCCCCTCGATAAACTTTCAGATATGGATGCTATGAAACCACCAGCTAACTCAGATTTGGAGCTGATATTCAGAGCAAGCCCATGAAAGAAAGCCATGCCTCCTCCACATATTCATAATTAAGCATCCCTAACTTGTAACTTATGGTGCTGGAATTGATTCTTGAGAGTCCCATGGACTGCAAGAAGTTCAAACCTATCCATCCTGAAGGAAATCAGCCCTGAGTGCTCACTGGAAGGACAGATCCTGAAGCTGAGGCTCCAATACTTTGGCCACCTCATGAGAAGAGAAGACTCCCTGGAAAAGACCCTGATGTTGGGAAAGATTGAGGGCACAAGGAGAAGGGGATGACAGAGGATGAGATGGTTGGACAGTGTTCTCGAAGCTACCAACATGAGTCTGACCAAACTGCGGGAGGCAGTGGAAGACAGGAGTGCCTGGCGTGCTCTGGTCCATGGGGTCATGAACAGTCGGAAACAACTAAACAACAACAAAACAAACTTGTCCTCGCCACCACATGCCCTCCCCTTTCCTGGTAATGTTTTGAAGGTGAACCAGGCACGATTACCATGACCAGTTGATGGGCAAAGGAGGGAATTACCTCTGGCAAAGGCTTGGCTGGCTGACAGTGCAGACCCCCCACAAACTCAAAATTGGGTAGGAAAGGCCGCGGGAATTCAAAGTCCCAGTAGGTGCGAATCAGCCAGATCTCCGCTTTCCCCATCACTTCACATAATGTTGTGGGTCTCCCTGTTGAATGAGAAGAAGGAATGGGGTTAAATTCAGCTTGACTTTTCTTCTTGACTTTTCAACCGCTTTGGCAAACTTGCTTCCAGAAATACTGTGGTTCAGCTGTGTACGGTGCACCTGAAAAAAGAAGAAAATAAACGTGAACCACAAGAGGGGACTGAGCTTCCAGAAATGCATGTACTGCACATGCTTGCTTGTTAGGATTGGGCTTTGGCACACCCAAGCTTACTGTTGCATAATAGTTGAGAGAACCCATTGCTCCGAAGTCAGTGTTGGTAGCTGAAGGAATATCACTGTTGCTTCCAATCTGCTTAGATCAGCTTTCCCCAGCCTGGCTCCTTCCTGAAGTTTTGGACTACAGTGTCCATAAGCCTCGGCCAGCATGTCTGCACTGGCTGGTGCTGATGGGACTTGTAGTCTAAAACCTCTGGAGGGAACCAGGCTGAGGGAGGCTGGCTGAAGCTGCATTTCTCGGGGGTTTTGAAACCTTATGGGCAAATTCTCAGTAGGAAAGAGTTTGGAATGAACCATCTTGATTATTATTTTTTTTAAGAAAAGGGAAGAAAAAGAAACACCCAATATTGAAAAGGAAACACACTGTTTATTTTTCAGGAAGGACCACTTCCTGCTCACAGGTCATTCCTATATATCTCACATAGTTGCTGTCTTCCACTGCATATTTCTCCCATTCTTCCGCTACCAAAAACATTCCCAGTGCCCTCCTGTGCTTACGATGAAAGCAAAAGAGGAGCAATGCAGGATCAGACCGAAGTCCATTTAGCCCAGCCTGGTGTTTGCAGCAGTGGCTGGGCGGATCTGCTTCTAGCAAGTTTCCAAGCTGGGCATGGAGGCAATGGCTTTCTGCTTCCCTGTCTTCTTTCCCAGCACCTGGTGCTCGGGGATATATATCTGGTGTTCCTTGAGGAGGGCTGAGTTAGCCTTCACATCTCTTTGGTTACACTTTTTTAAAATGCACCCCTCAAGAGTTCAGTATCTTGGTTGGCAGGTGTCAGGCTCTGGCCGGCAATAAATCACACGGCGTCAGCAAAGTTAACTCTTTATTCAAGGAAACGTGGTCGGCTCAGGAGGCCAGGCCTGCTGAGCACAGCAACTCTTCCCGGTAGACCTTGCCCCTATGAGGCAGTTCCCTTCTGTGTGTCCCCACCTTCCCACAGCTCCCTAAGTCTCCTCCTCCCCTGGGTACTTTCCAAGCAATCTGAGACTCTGCCGGCATGCCTATCCTTGCCCGACCCTCTTCATACTTTTTCTGGTTCTCGGTGACCAGGAGGGAGGGGAGCTGGCCACAGCAGGAGGGGAAGATCCCTTGGTTTCTTCAGCAGCCTGCCTCATCTCCGCTTCATGGTCCTCCTCCTCTCCAGCCTCCACTTCTGACTCTGGACTTCTCTCTGCCACAGATCCTTCCTGCTCACTAAGCCTTCAGCTTCTGACACCTCCTCTTCCCAGTCTGCTCCCTCCTCTGTCCCACCACCCATCCCCGGGCTCTGAGCCTTCTTCCCTTGGGGGTTGCCCAGCTGGTGCCTCCCACCACTCCTCTGCATCCAGCCAGTCCATGAAACCAGTCTCAGCATCCACATTATCCCATTGACAGGAAACCCAGAACCATGCTGTGCACGCAGCCCAATTGCTACCACTTGACTGTTCCCCTGTTGCTGCCGGCAAGTAAACAAACCAAGAAAGGGATGGCTCAGTGCTACTGGGATCACAAGCCAGCCTGGAACTGCTGCTTGTTACTGGATTTATGACTTGTCGGGGCAAAACAAATCAAGACCCCCGGCTTGGACATTAAAAGTAAAATGATACTAGCCACTATTGCTGATGCCATGCATATTTCCCTGCCCAGTTATCATCTGTGGTCAAACAGGTTTTGCAATATTTTTCGTCGTGCTTCAAAGCCCCACAAATCAACAGCAGACAACAGCAGCACCCTGGTGGCCAAAGATGATAACATTTTCAACTTTTTGGGGGTGGAAGCATCAGAAGATAGGAAGCTGCCTTATACTGCCTTGGTCCATCTAGCTCAATTCTGTCCGTAGTGACTGGCTGCCCAGGGGTCTCTCTCACACCTACCTGAGATGCTGAGGACTTTCTGCGTGCAAACCTGATGTTCTACCACTGAGTCACAGCCTGGCCCCAGAGCATCTGCCCGTAACTTTGGATAAATAAAACTCTGGCGCCTCTGAAGAGCCATAACCCTAACGTTTGCCTACACTTACCTAGAATCTCACTGTAATATCGATCCCACCCACTTGCCAAGGAATACAGGAAAAACCCATCATTGTAAGCATAGAAGAGGAAATTTTTCATCCTCTCAACAAAGCCCATCCTGTCACTCATCCCTCCAGTGCTGGCAGCAACGTAGGAAGGGGGAGCCGGTAGTTGTCCACAGAGTCTCTCCATGCTGTTGCCATCTGAGAACCGGAAAGTGTACAGAAAGGGGATTCTAAGCAACTCGGCCACCAGGTCACCGCAAGGTGACAGCGGGTCTGAGATGAGGACGTTAAAGTCCTCCTTCCTCAACCTCGCTATCAGCGTCTCATTGTGGAAAACGCTGTCGCAGACCTGTTTAGACATCTCTTCGAAGGAAGCAACTAATTCGATCATCTTCTGCGTAGCTTTCCAAAAGGGGAGCGTGGGCAACTCGTACGTCGCTACATTCAGGAACTTCTCCAAAACAGCCAACACCTCCTCTTTGGTGAAGGTCACAGGCAGGACCTCGATGTGGTAAGAGGAAGACGATGCCTCTTTCAGATCGATCAAGAAAGTGGCTGAGGGTAATAACACCGTCACTGAGTGGCCTCTCAAGGTCAGCTCATTGAGCATGACCTTTATGTTAATCCAGTGGCTGCCATCTGTGGGCCAGACAAGAACTTTCCCACCAAAACTGGCGCCCCAACAGCACACAGGTAGCCAGAAGAGGATGAAAAGCTTCTTCTGCATAGTGGCAAACAGAAACGTATCCCCAGCAGAGTGACAGTGACCCCAGCTGATGATTGCACAATTAAGTCATGAGTTTATTTGCCCAGCCCTAAGCGGAGCAAAGATCCTTTATGCGCTGAGTATCAATGGCATGTAACAAATCCCGGAATGGACTGCTCAAATACAGTTGTAGCTTGGTTCTCGAAATTAATCCATTCCGGGAGTCCGTTCGACTCCTGAAATGGTTCCAGAACCAAGCCATGGCTTCCGATTGGCTGCAGGAGCTTCCTGCAGTCAATCAGGAGCCATGGAAGACATTTCCTGGACATTTGGCTTCTGAAAAACGTTTGGAAACCGGAACCATCACTTCCGGTTTTCGATCTTCCAGGAGCCAAAACGTTCGAGTTTAAAGGCATTCGGCTTCTGAGGTTCCACTGTATGGGCTATTCAAAAAGATAACGTCAAGTCACTCCCTCTACTAGATTCTTCATGTAATATACTAGGCTCCCATTCACAAAAGGCAGGAAATAGAATGGAAACTTCATAACTGATTGAGTTAATTGTGATAGCTCAACTGGTAGAGCAGGAGATTCTTCATCTCAGGGTTGTGGGTTCGAGCCCTAATGTCAGGGACCTGCCCTCCGCTGCCGGGGGGGTGTGTCCTGGTGGGTACCAGCAGCCCAAGCCACTCCTATCCAGTGAGTCATCTCCCAGCCAGTCCTCCAACACCTCCAAGGAGGAGGAGGAGGAGTTGCCCTCGGGCAGCCAGGTGGAGAGCGGGCTCCAGGATGCTGCGCAAAGACCCAGCACCATCAGGCAGAGCCGATCGGAGGGGGAGATGCCACTTCCAGCGCCTGAGTTGCCCAGAGGGGTGGGAAGATCGGGAAGGCGGCACCTTAGGGTGTCGTGCTTCCTATGTTGGGGTCGCAGCTGGAGAAAGGCACTTCCGGATTCTTCAAGCGACTAGGCAGCCATGTTTTTGGTAGCTCCACTTGTAAATAGTTGATGCAATAAATCCTTTTGTAGAAAAGACGGACTTTGTCTTTACTCGTGAGCAACCGTTTAAGTGGATCTGACACCTATGTTGGGCAAAAGATTCCTGCATGGCAGGGGGTTGGACTAGATGACCCTTCCAACTCTGTGATTCTGTGAAACAATAAGATTGCTTGCATGACATTGTAGGATTCAGTTACAGGTAGGTAGCCGTGTTGGTCTGCCAGAAAATGTTTCCAAAATTTTTACAAACAATTGTACCAACAAGAAATCTCTGATAATGACATAATCCAACAGTTTTTGGAGGAAAATGGACTGCGTAAAGTACCAGAGGAGACTAAGACAACTCTCAACCACCCAATTACGAGGCAGGAGATAGAGGACGCAATAAATCAAATGCAATTGGGTAAGGCTCCAGGACCGGACGGACTGACAGCAAAATATTACAAAACTTTAAAAGAATGGATGATTCAACCGATGATGGAAGTTTGCAATGAAATATTGCAGGGGGAAAGGGCACCGGAGTCGTGGAAAGAAGCCTATATTACTCTGATACCTAAACCAGATACAGACAAAACTCAAGTGAGAAATTACCAACCAATTTCATTATTGAATGTGGATTATAAAATATTTGCAAGTATATTGGCCAAAAGACTGAAAGGAGCTTTGAAAGAGTATATTCACAATGATCAAGCAGGCTTTTTGCCTGGAAGACATACGAATGGAAATATAAGAAATTTAGTGGATATACTAGAAAGGCTAGATAAGAGAAGCAACACAAGAGCTATCCTGATGTTTGTGGACGCGGAGAAGGCCTTTGACAATATATCTTGGAACTTTATGAAACAATTTTTTTTGAAAATGGAGGTGGGAAGTAATTTCATGAATGGAATTAATGCAATATATTTTGAACAGAGAGCAAAAATTATTGTCAACAACGTGGTATCAGAGGAGATCAGAATTGAAAAAGGAACAAGACAAGGGTGCCCGTTATCCCCATTGCTATTCATAACGGTCCTGGAAGTCCTGTTAAATATGATGAGGAAGAAGGAAAATATTAAAGGAATAAGGGTGGGAGAGAGAGAGTACAAAGTAAGAGTGTTTGCAGATGATTTGGCTTTAACCTTACAAGACCCTGCAAATAGTGCAGTGAATGCACTAGAAACAATTCAACAATTTGGGCAAGTTGCAGGTTTCAAATTGAATAAAACAAAAACCAAAGCATTGACCAAGAATATGTCAGATGAGGAGCAGACAAGACTACAGACTCGAACTGGGCTTAGCTTTGTGAAGAAGGTAAAATATCTGGGTGTGAACATGACTGCTAGAAATCTAAATCTTTATAAGGACAATTATGAGAAAGTATGGAACGAGATTAAGAGAGATTTAGAAAGTTGGACTAGATTGAAATTATCATTGCTAGGTAGAATCTCTGTGATAAAAATGAATGTGTTGCCAAAAATGTTATTTTTGTTTCAATCATTGCCAATCATTGATAAGATGGATTGCTTCAAAAGGTGGCAGAAAGATCTATCGAAATTTATCTGGCAGGGGGAAAAACCAAGAATTAAATATAAGATCTTAACTGATGCCAAAAATAGAGGTGGATTCTCCTTCCCAGATTTAAGAATTTATTATGAAGCAGCTGCCTTTTGTTGGTTGAAAGAATGGTTTACTTTGGATAATGCAGATGTATTACACTTGGAAGGCCATGACAATGTGTTTGGTTGGCATGCATATCTGTGGTATGATAAGATCAAAGCACACAGTGGATTTAAAATGCATATAATCAGGAAATCTTTGTTTAAAGTGTGGTTGAAATATAAGGATTTACTAGAAAGAAAAACACCCAGATGGTTATCACCATTGGAAGCTAAAGCCCATAAAAGAGCAAGTATGGACAGACAATGGCCGAAATATAAAGACATTTTGATACAAGAAGGAGAGAAATTAAAATTAAAATCATACGAACAAATGAAAGAACATGTAACAGATTGGTTGCAATACTATCAGATAAATAAGACATTCAAGTCAGATAGGAAAATTGGTTTTCAGATAGAAAAATCCAAGTTGGAGACTGAACTTATAGAACCTAAGAACAAAAATCTTTCCAGAATGTACAATTTGTTACTGGAGTGGCATACGCAAGATGAAATGGTAAAGTCAACAATGATTGAATGGGCAAAGGATGTGGGGCACAACATCATGTTGGAAGACTGGGAAAAGCTATGGAATACAAATATAAAGTTTTCAGCATGCAGTTTATTAAGAGAGAACATCATGAAGATGATGTACAGGTGGTACTTAACCCCTGTGAAATTGGCAAAAATTTACCATGGAAATGTAAATGCTGGAAATGTAAACAAACGGAAGGAACCTTCTTCCATATGTGGTGGTTGTGCCCTAAGGTGAAAGACTTCTGGGAAAAGATATATAATGAAATTAAAAAGGTGTTGAAAAACACATTTAAGAAGAAACCAGAGGCCTTTTTACTGGGCATCCTAGGACAGGATATTGCAAAAAATGATAGGAACTTGTTTTTGTATGCCACAACAGCTGCTAGGGTTTTGATAGCTAAGAACTGGAAAACAGAAGAATTACCAACGATTGAAGAATGGCAGATGAAAATGATGGACTATATGGAGCTTGCAGAAATGACCGGGAAGATCCGTGACCAGAGAGACGACGCGGTGGAGAAAGAATGGGGAAAATTTAAAATGTATTTAAAGGAGCATTGTAAGATTGAAAGTTAGATATATTTTGAGGATAAGATAGGCTGTAGATTAGAAATTAGTTATTTTTGGTTGCAAGTTGATATGTTAAGATAAGAGATAGATAGAATTAAATAATTAGATAAGGTTACAATACAAGATAAGAGACAACAGATATAAATGAATAAGTTGTTTGTTAGAAAATAGATTAGATTTATATAGAGTTGGAAGTTACGAAAAAGATATTCACAAGGGACGCAGAAGGAGGAGATAGGAGGAAGTCCTACCAAGATGTGAGGAAAATGGGAATCTTTTATTATAGAAGTAATAATGTGTTAGTTTGTTGTGTTTAGTTAATGTATGTTATTGTAGTTTTTATGTTGTTATTTTTCTTTTGTTATGTTAAATTTTTTAATAAATATGTTGTTAAAAAAAAATCAACAGCAGACAACAGCGGCACCCTGATGGCCAAAGATGATAACATTTTCAACTTTTTGGAGTGGAAGCATCAGAAGATAGGAAGCTGCCTTATACTGCCTTGGTCCATCGAGCTCAATTCTGTCCGTAGTGACTGGCAAGGGCTGCCCAGGGGTCTCTCTCACACCTACCTGAGATGCTGAGGACTTTCTGCGTGCAAACCTGATGTTCTACCACTGAGCCACAGCCTGGCCCCAGAGCATCTGCCCGTAACTTTGGATAAATAAAACTCTGGCACCTCCGAAGAGCAAAAACCCTAACGTTTGCCCACACTTACCTAAAATCTCGCTGTAATATCGATCCCACCCACTTGCCAAGGAATACAGGAAAAACCCATCATTGTAAGCATAGAAGAGGAAATTTTTCATCCTCTCAACAAAGCCCATCCTGTCACTCATCCCTCCAGTGCTGGCAGCAACGTAGGAAGGGGGAGCCGGTAGTTGTCCACAGAGTCTCTCCATGCTGTTGCCATATGAGAACCGAAGAGTGTACAGAAAGGGGATTCCGAGCAACTCGGCCACCAGGTCACCGCAAGGTGACAGTGGGTCTGAGACGAGGACGTTAAAGTCCTCCTTCCTCAGCCTCGCTATAAGCGTCTCATTGTGGAAAATGCTGTCGCAGACCTGTTTAGACATCTCTTCAAAGGAAGCAACTAATTCACTCATCTTCTGCGTAGCTTTCCAAAAGGGGAGCGTGGGCAACTCGTATGTCGCTACATTCATGAACTTCTCCAAAACAGCCAACACCTCCTCTTTGGTGAAGGTCACAGGCAGGACCTCGATGTGGTAAGAGGAAGACGATGCCTCTTTCAGATCGATCAAGAAAGTGGCTGAGGGTAATAACACCGTCACTGAGTGGCCCCTCGAGGTCAGCTCATTGAGCATGACCTTTATGTTAATCCAGTGGCTGCCATCTGTGGGCCAAACAAGCACTTTCCCACCAAAACTGGCGCCCCAACAGCATACATGGAGCCAGAAGAGGATGAAAAACTTCTTCTGCATAGTGGCAAACAGAAACGTATCCCCAGCAGAGTGACAGTGACCCCAGCTGATGATTGCACAATTAAGTCATGAGTTTATTTGCCCAGCCCTAAGCGGAGCAAAGATCCTTTATGCGCTGAGTATCAATGGCATGTAACAAATCCCGGAATGGACTGCTCCAATACAGTTGTAGCTTGGTTCTCGAAATTAATCCATTCCGGGAGTCCGTTCGACTCCTGAAATGGTTCCAGAACCAAGGCATGGCTTCCGATTGGCTGCAGGAGCTTCCTGCAGTCAATCAGAAGCCATGGAAGACACGCTGGACATTTGGCTTCTGAAAAACGTTCGAAAACCGGAACCATCACTTCCGGTTTTCGATCTTCCAGGAGCCAAAACGTTCGAGTTTAAAGGCATTCGGCTTCTGAGGTTCCACTGTATGGGCTATTCAAAAAGATAACGTCAAGTCACTCCCTCTACTAGATTCTTCATGTAATATACTAGGCTCCCATTCACAAAAGGCAGGAAATAGAATGGAAACTTCATAACTGATTGAGTTAATTGTGATAGCTCAACTGGTAGAGCAGGAGATTCTTCATCTCAGGGTTGTGGGTTCGAGCCCTAATGTCAGGGACCTGCCCTCCGCTGCCGGGGGTGTGTGTGTGTCCTGGTGGGTACCAGCAGCCCAAGCCACTCCTATCCAGTGAGTCATCTCCCAGCCAGTCCTCCAACACCTCCAAGGAGGAGGAGGAGGAGTTGCCCTCGGGCAGCCAGGTGGAGAGCGGGCTCCAGGATGCTGCGCAAAGACCCAGCACTGTCAGGCAGAGCCGATCGGAGGGGGAGATGCCACTTCCAGCGCCTGAGTTGCCCAGAGGGGTGGGAAGATCGGGAAGGCGGCACCTTAGGGTGCCGTGCTTCCTATGTTGGGGTCGCAGCCGGAGAAAGGCACTTCCGGATTCTTCAAGCGACTAGGCAGCCATGTTTTTGGTAGCTCCGCTTGTAAATAGCTTGATGCAATAAATCCTTTTGTAGACAAGATAGACTTTGTCTTTATTCGTGGGCAACCATTTAAGCGGATCTGACACTTACGTTGGGCAAAAGATTCCTGCATGGCAGGGGGTTGGACCAGATGACCCTTCCAACTCTGTGATTCTGTGAAACAATAAGATTGCTTGCATGACATTGTTGGATTCAGTTACAGGTAGGTAGCCGTGTTGGTCTGCCATAGTCAAAACAAAATAAAAAATAAAAAATTCCTTCCAGTAGCACCTTAGAGACCAACTAAGTTTGTTCTTGGTATGAGCTTTCGTGTGCATGCACACTTCTTCAGATACACTGAAACAGAAGTCACCAGACCCTTATATATAGTGAGAGAGTGAGGAGGGGTGTTACTCAGAAGGGTGGTGGGAATGGGGGATTGGCTGTGGGATTCGTTCATTCGTTTAAAATATTTCTCACCCGCTTTTCATGGCTGCACTGCTGCAGGCGGTCTCAGAGTGGGGAACAACACTTAAAACGGAACCAATACAATAAGACACAGCTAAATATATCATTCCATTCAGAACAGACGGGCTGTGTTCAAGTCTGGTCATGGGGCACTATGGGCTCTCTGCCGCATCAGACCACTCCTTGGTTCCAGGGTGTACAACAAACCAAACCAACTCCCACTCCCACAAGCCACTGTACAGAATGGAACAGGACAGTCAGGTCCCACCCTTCTCCGAATTTTGCGATGCACTTATTGGCTCAAACAATACATAACATATGCATTTAAAATGCGTAAAATGTGGACAAGAGTTTGTAAAATTTGGGCAGCATTTGACCAGAAAAATGGCTATACCGTTAAAATTGCATTTTAATGTTAAATATTCATGTGCTTTACCATTTTCTCTAGTGGCATTTCTGCACTGTTGTTGTGTACAGTGGAGAGGTGGGGTTGTATCCGATGCTGGTCCTTCTCAGAATGTAATGAATGGACATGTCTATCTTAGGTCTGTTAATTTCAGTCTGAGTAGGACCACCAGGAGTCTAATTTTAGGTTAGATGGCTGCAATGCATGATGTGTGAGGCTCCTTTGAGGGTGGTTTGAAAACTGCAGCCAGTGCAAAATTCTGTGTTCAGGGGCAAGATTATCTGAACACATAGCACCAATCCTGGCAGGGTTGGACTGGGTACAAATTTGTTTCTGGGCCCAAGTCAAGGTGTTGGTTTTGACCTATAAAGGGAGGTACAGAAATGTGGGACATGAGAACAGGCCTTCTCAGTGGTGGAATGCTCTGTTTGTGGAATACTCTGCCCAGGAAGGCAAGCCTAACACCATCACTATCCCTGCTTGGCTGCCTGAATCCCCAGGCCATCTCCCCTTTCCACTCCAGTACTGGAGCTAGACTGGGTGAAGGACCAGGCAAGATATAGAGAGAAGCAATGTAACAGACATGTACAGTCACTGGCATAGGAAGGGTGGGGCGTAGGGGGCGGGGTTCTCCAGGCAGCGTGATCCCAGTAGGGTTCCATCTTGGCTGCCCCCCCACCCACGCTGCATGCCACGCCCCCAGAACGCGCCCCCCACCCCTGCGGGTGGTCACCACGCCCCAGAATGCATGCCACTCCCCTGCGGGCAGTGCACCACGCCCCCAGAACGCACACCACGCCCCTGTGGGCGGCACAACCCACCCCCAGAACGCGTGCCAGCCCCACCCCCGCCTGCTTCCTGCACCCGGTGCCGGAGCATGAAGTTCTGCCACTGTGTACAGTATCCATGCATCAGAACTTACTGGTGCAGATGTCAAAAATACAGTAACCAAAACTCGGAGCAGGATCTTACCCAGAACATCACTATAGAACTTATGCCAGTCTTTATAGAGGACATGATGGAAGAAGACATCTTGTGAGAGGTAGAAGAGCATGTTTTGGAGCCGCTCCACGAAGGACATCCTGTCCGTTAGCGCCTTCATGCTTGCAGGAACATAGGATGGGGGCGCTGGCATTCCCCCACAAAGACGCTCCACTGTGTTTCCCACAGAGAATCGATAGGTGTATATAAATGGAATACGGAGCTTCTGAGCCAACAGCTCCGCACAAGCAAAGAGTGGGTCTGAAAGGAGAACGTCGAAACCACCTGATTCCATCTTCTCCAGCAGTTTCTCATTCGTCACAGCCATCTGACAGAAAGTTTTCTGCCGATACATCGTCGTAGTTATCATGTCAGACAACTTGTTGAAAAACTCCCAGTAAGAAAGTTCATGGATATCATACGTCATCAAATATAGCATGTTCTGCAGCAGATCTTCCATCTCTGCTTTTGAGAACGGAGTAGGTATCACTTCTATCTGGAAAGGGGAAGGTTCACTGGGGTCAATTATCCGGAAGAATGAAGGCACGAGCACAGTCACTCGGTGGCCCCTGGCTGTGAGCTCATTTGTGATCGATTTCATATTGATCCAGTGGCTGTCGTCTGCCGGCCAGATGAGGACGTTCCCACTAGAGGCTGAGCCCCAAAAGAACACCCAAGCCATGGAAAACACCAGCAGACATTTTGCAGCCATTGAGTCCTTGGCTTTTCCTCGCTTGATTCAGAGAGATCCAAGGTGGTTGTGACAGGCTGGGCTTATGCAGGGCACTCCTGTAATCTGTGCCACAGCTCTCCACCCTGTTTCACCTTTGCCGTACTTTGGCACAGAGTTCATCAAAGCAAAGATATTTTTCTGCTACAGCAAAATCCTGTTACGGATAACATAGCATGGTTCTGTCGAAAGGTGGGCTCATGTCATGATTATTACTCCGCCTGCAGCAAGTTACAAAACAGCCTCTCTGCTCAATCTACACTTTTGTTTATCTTACTAGGAATTACTCTCAGGTAACCTCTCTATGTGGTCCATAATATTCTCACGCAAAACTTGAAGCAAATGAAATGGTTTTCCTATAAGCACAGGATTGGAGAAACCTTTTCTGCTTGTGGGACCATAGTTGCTTCTGGTCAACTGTGAACAATGGCAGACTGAGGGGAGTTACAGGTAGGCAGCCATGTTGGTCTGCCGTAGTCAAAACAAAATAAAAAAAATAAAATAAAAATTCCTTCCAGTAGCGCCTTAGAGACCAACTAAGTCTGTTCTTGGTATGAGCATTCATGTGCATGCACACTTCTTCAGATTGAGGGCAGCGTGGACAGTTTCCCCGCACTGGGCACCATGACGAGGGGGGCATCCCAGGACTTTGCAGCTATGGCGTAGTACACATGCAGAATGGAGGGCTGGAGGTGGGGGGTTGTGATGGATTTTGGCCTCTCACAGGGCGCCACTGAAATTTGACAAACCAAAGTCCACTCCTACTATAAACATCAGCCTCGAGTGCAAAAGCACCTGCCTTTTTCAAATAAAATGATTGATATTTAACGAAGTCCTGCCCAGAGTAGACTCACTGATATTGATGATTCTAAGGTAGTCCATCATGTCCATTAAGCTCAATAGGTCTACTCTGAGTAGGGCTAGGTCTAAACATCTCTGGCAACCCAATATCCTTTGTTGCTGAGGTGCTAGGGCCATTCCCAGTGGCTCCGATGACCTCTAAAGCCTACAATTAGACACATAGTGTTTCTAGCATACCCAGGTGGGGAGATGCATGCCAAGACAGAGTAAAGATGGCTATTGACCAAGATGGCATTCTCATGCTGCAGATGGGGATGCATCCTCTATGCTGCTTTGTTGTTGTTCAGTCGTTCAGTCGTGTCCGACTCTTCGTGACCCCATGGACCAGAGCACGCCAGGCACCCCTATCCTCCACTGCCTCCCGCAGTTTGGCCAAACTCATGCCAGTCGCTTCGAGAACACTGTCCAACCATCTCATCCTCTGTCGTCCCCTTCTCCTTGTGCCCTCCATCTTTCCCAACATCAGGGTCTTTTCCAGGGAGTCTTCTCTTCTCATGAGGTGGCCAAAGTATTGGTATGATGCTAGTGGTTAAATTAATCAGCGTCAACTATGATGCTAGTGGTTAAATTAATCAGTGTCAACTGCTAAGGGATACTGCGCAAGGAACAAGATTATGTGGGTAGTCGGTTTCACAAGGCAGGTTTTGTGTTTTCTCCAGTTAGTTACAACAATAGGGTAAGGGGTAGTCTTGGGTGAAGAAATGTCACTCCTGCTCTCAGAGAACCTAAAGCCTCCCTCACCTGGGGTGATGCCTCTGCTAGAGAAGGATGCAGCAGTGGCAGGCTGCATCCCTGAGCCATTAAAGATGAGCAGGTCCTCAGGCAATGGGAGGTTGCTCACTGCTCGGCTGCCAAGTATAGGAAAATCTTGGGTGGCTCATAAGAGCACTCCTCTTTCTACCTTGTCCTGAGCCTAGCACCTTCCAACTCAGGCTGGGTGTCTTTCCTCCTCCTGTCCGCAGCAGCAACTCCTGCATTCTTTTATGCTCCACCTCCTGTGCCCCATCAGACCACTGAAAATGGTCCTGACTTCACCAGTCTACCATGCCTCCTCACCCCATCAGAGCCCTTCGTGGATCCGGCCAGCAGCTAGGCAGGATCGCCGTAGGGGGTGATGCTTGACAGCCTCAATTGGTCCATGTGGACCACGCCAATTCACACTTTCACAAACCACCGCACAGAACGGAACGGAACAGCTAGGGTCAGATGTCACACCTCTCGGAATTTCGTCCTGTAGTTTTTTGGCTCAAACAAGGCATAAAATACTTGTTTTTAAATTGTAGCCTAAAATGTGGGCAACGGTTACAAGAAATATAAGCAGACGTCGTGTGAAATATGGTAACAATGTGCATCTTTGCTTGCATTTTAGTGTGATATATCCACAAATTTAAAAAAACAAAAACTTACTCACATTTCTGCACTGTTCTTCTACAAAGTGGGGATGCAGAGTTCAATCGTAGCATCAGAAAGAGATGTACAGGTAAGGGGAGCTGAAACACCTCTTTCCCTTGCACTAGCTTCATAACCCATGCTCAGTTGCCTAAATTCTGCTGCCCCTGCCATCTCCCACCTCAATCCTGGAGCTGGACTGGGTGATGGACCAGGCAAAAAAAAAAAAAAGAGGAAAATCACAGCACAGAAATGTGTATGTGAAACAAAACCTTTTGATGTTGATGTCAAAAATACAATGACCAGAACTAGGAGCGAGCTCTTACCTAGAACATCACTATAGAACTTATCCCAGCCTTTATACTGAACGTACTGGAATAAGAAATCTTGGAAGAGGTAAAAGAGCAAGTTTCGGACCCGCTCCATGAAGGACATCCTGTCCGTTAGTTCCCCTGTGCTAGCAGGCACATAGGACGGGGGAGCTGGCATACATCCACATAGACGCTCCACTGTGTTTCCAAAAGAGAATCGATAGGTGTATATAAATGGAATCCGGAGCTTCTGAGCCAACAGTTCTGCACAAGGAATGAGTGGATCTGAAAGCAGAACGTCGAAACCAGCTGATTCCATCTTCTCCAGCAGTTTCTCATTTGTCACAGCTATATGACAGACCGTTTTGTATCGATCCATCACATTTGTTACTAAGGCATCCAACTTGCTGAAAAATTCCCAGGAAGAAAGTTCTCGAATCCCATAAGTGCACAGGTGTATGTAGTCGTGCAGCAGGTCCTCCATCTCTGCCTTTGAGAACGGAGTAGATATCACTTCCATCTGGAAAGGGGAAGGTTCACTGGGGTCAATTATCCGGAAGAATGAAGGCAGGAGCACAGTCACTCGGTGGCCTCTGGCTGTGAGCTCATTCATGATGAATTTCAAATTGATCCAGTGGCTGTCGTCTGCTGGCCAGATGAGGACGTTCCCACTGGAAGCTGAGCCCCAAAGGAACACCCAAACCATGGAAAACACCAGTAGCCATTTTGCAGCCATTGCGTCCTTGGCTTTATTCCACTTGATTCAGGGCGATCAAAGGTGACAGGCTGGGCTTGTTCAGAGCACTCCTGAATTTCACAGCTCTCCACCCTGCTTAAACTTTGCCGTTCTTTGGCACAGAGACTATCTAAGAAAGGAAGGTTCTCTGCCGCAGGAAAATCCTGCTGTGGATAACATAGCATAGTTCTTTTGAAATCCGGACTCCTCCTACAGCAAGTAACAAAACAGGTTCTCTGCTCAGTGGACAAGTTTGTTTATTTCTCCAGGAATAACTCTGAATGAGTCACCCAATGCCTTGAGCTAAACTCTCCATATGGCCTTAATATTCACACCTAGAGCTGGAAGCATATGAAATTGTTTGCCTGTAACTCAGGAGCGGAGAAACTGCAATATTTAGGACATAATATTGACATGGTGGCAAGGGAAAAGTTGTGGAAAGCAGATATGAAATTTACTGCCTGTTACACATTAAAGGGAAACTATTTGGAAATGATATACAGGTGGTATTTAACACCTGATAAACTGGCTTGAGATGTACAAGATTGTATCAAATAAATGTTGGAAATGCAAACAGTCCAAAGGGTTATATTTTTCATATGTGGTGGACTTGTAAAAAAGCAACAGGCTTTGGGGAAATGATACACAATGAATTGAAAAAGATGTTTAAAAGAGTCACCATCCAAAAAGCCTGAGTCACTTCTTTTGGGAATAATAGGGGCAAAGGTCTCCAAAAAATTGGTTAGATTGTTTATGTATGCTACCTCTGCAGCCAGAATATTGTATGCACAGAAATGGGGGGGGGGGGAGGAAGTTCCAACAAAACTATTGGACTATATATATGGAGATGGCAGATTTGATGGCAAAAATAAGAGATCCGAAAGAAGAAATGTTTGTGGAAGAGTGGAGACCCTTTTCAGATTATCTGAGAAAATATTATAGTCAAATGAAAGTGCAGGGGGGGGGTGCTGAGAATTATAAAGGAATGTAATGTTGGGTATATGTTATATAAATAAGTATTATATTTAAGGCAGTAGATAAAAGGATTTGAACGGAAACATCATGGAAGCAAGGATTGGAAGTCAAAATGCTAAGGGAATATTGCATGGAATTGAACTTGTTAAATTGTATGAAAATCAATTTTTAAAAATGACAAAAGGGGAGTGGAGAAACTGTGACTGGGCTCATGCTCCTGTATAAATACAGTTCTCTACACTGCCTAGGTTTTACAGAGTCCACAAAATAAATACAGCTATATGGACAGTGCTGCATAATTCTGTCCACATGCAAAACAGTCGCTCTGTGCAATGTCCAGCTTTATTAGGAGCAACAGCATTCCACTCTCTTCCCCATAGGACACAATGACCGCTCCCCACATCAAATGGGGGGGGGCGACCTTTGCGTGGTTGCGCGCAGCCCCCTGGATCCCAATGCAGCTCCTGGTAGTTTGGGCTGGCTTCATTCTCCCCAGGTGGGATACCTGGGGTCTCCGCCTACCTCTGTCAACTGCCCAATCCCGCCTGGGGAGGCGTTGCCAGGGGATTGGCCAGGTAAGGGCAGGGACCGCTCTGCCCACACAATAGAAGGTGTAGCTTACCTGTGAAGTGGCAGTCGAGCTCCAGAGCTTCTCCCACCCTCCACTCCCTCAATTAAGTCTCATTTTGCAGGTTAACCTCTTCTCCACAGGTACGCAGGCGCTGCTATGTCAAGGCCGCTGTTGAAGGGCCGGAAAGGAATTTCCCTGCATTGGCAGGTTTCGCCTTTCCCGTAGCAAAACGTCACAACTTTGGCGGTTTCAGGCCTTGGGCGGAATCCTTTAGTCTATCTTCCTAAATGGGGGGGGGGTTTGAGGTGGTGACCCACGCCCCCTTTGCGGCGGCGATACCAGGGTTCCCCGTTAAAGGGGTCTTGGGGGAGGCATTGGCCATTCACCAAGAGGTTGTCATTGCTCTCCCCCCCAGCGGCAGCGAATGGGGGGGCGGGCTCTCTGCTTGAACATATGTTCTCCAGAGCCAGCCCAATCCCCACACATTCTGGATAACCCTGAAGTTTCCCAGATCCCCAGCTGGGGACTGGGAAGGATAAATGCCCAATGCCTGAGCCAAGGTCTCCCTACATCTGAATCTTAATAAAGTTGTGGCCAATTTTAATCCCATAGCAAGTTGTCTTGAGTCATTATTCTGCTCGGGGGCTGCCCGGGGTTTGGGGGACTCCGCTTGTGCAAGGCAGGGCAGTTGAGGAATGTAACTCAGGGAGAGATGTTGCCTGTGGTGCGCTGGAATCCCAAAACTTTTCATGCCACAAGTTAGAATTTTCATGAGAATCTGCCTAATTTGAATTTTCTCAAACAAAGAAATAAGGAGGAAGAAAGGACGGTTCAGCTACCCAGTGGCAGACCTTGGCGTCTCACATTTCAGTGGTTCCCTGCAGTGGCGGAGCATATGTCCGCACTGTCCAGGGCAGGCGCGCTCCCAAGGGGCACGGGGCATGGAGGGTGCCCTCCCTTGCGCAGGATAGCTGCTCAGGTGCACGGAGCAGTGTGTGCACCCTGCATCCATGGGTGGAGTGAGCCACCAATGTTGTATATTCAACGCGCCGCCTGCCCGCAACTCCCAAGCCTCCCCCAAGCTGTCAAAACCAAGGGGGAAGGGGGGGAATGCTGCCGGCAAAGCGGCAAAGCTCCACCTTCCCCCCGACGGCTCGGGGCAGGCTTGGGAGTTGCGGGCGGTTGGCACGCCAGATGTCACCCCGCTCAGTGAAGACACCCGGGGCGGTCCGCCCACACCGCACCCCCTTCCTCCGCCCTTGGTTCCCTGTGCGATGTCAACATTCAGTGCCCCTGCCTCTCACCTTCCATTTTACGTCATAGTTGTACGCCCCCTGCAGTGCTCCTGAGGCTCAGCACCAAGCCCAAAATCCACCTCTGAGCAACCAGCGTCAGCCTAGGAGGGGCCCTGGCACGTCCATGCTGCCTCAAAGTCCGCTGCTCACGGGAGACAGCTCTGTGGCTTGGGTCAGGCCCCCAACACACTACTGATCACGGCAGCGGGATAACTGTATCGTCTCTTTTTCATTCCAACGCTGTGTTGTTGGAACTGGAAAGTAAATAGCTGACTGCAGCAGAATAGTGATAAGAAGCTCAGGGACGTGGGGGTCAATACAACATATTACGCCAACTGCAACAGGAATTAATTCTGCTAATGAGATAACAATCCTCAGATTTGCACAGGAGCCAAGTGGAGTTGAAGAAACCCTGCAAAGTGCAGGATGCAACCCAAGGTACACACATCCAACTTTTGGGAGGCCTGCCCACAAGCCACCAGGAATGGTTATATACACCATTGTCCCCACTGCAAAGCAGATCAAGTAAACACCAAACCATTCGAAAGAAAAGCGCCCGCATGTGAACTGCAATGTCAAATTCCCGTGCGTGTATTTTGCTTACGGAACCTGAGCTTCGGATATAGGTAAAAATAATCTAATTACAAGAAAGCATTTGGGGGAGGGGGGGGGTTCAAGGAGGTTGTGAGGTAAGCAAATCTCCGGGCACAAAGAAATCTTTGTACCTGCTGAGATATTGAGATGACTCATATGGACTTTTATTCCCCCCTTTTAAAAAAGCTGTTAGGTAAGTCTGCCATATGAAGTGTGTTTGGAGCATAATGGAACATAGAGTGTAGGGGCACTTTCATTTAGTCCTCCCTCTATTGTTGCAGATTTGCAAAGAAGAAATGAAGCCAAAGTGTTGAGATCTAACAAAAGAATTTCCCCCAACAGATGGTGAATGGATAAAGTGTTGACCTCGTGCCAGGAAGTCTTGGTTCCAAATCCTCATTCAAACTGAGTAGCCTTGGCAAGGAAAGAAATGCCACTCGAGTCTGTTGGCTTTGTATAACAACTCACATTGCTGGGGAGGTAGAAATAATAATCTACAAACTCCCACCCCACCCCCGTTAATACAAAAGGGGGGGGCTGAGTTAAGACAGGAGGGACATACTCATATCCTCTTAAAAAGGCCTATGGTAAAAGGTAAAGGGACCCCTGACCATTAGGTCCAGTCACGGACGACTCTGGGGTTGCGACGCTCATCTCGCTTTATTGGCCGAGGGAGCCAGTGTACAGCTTCTGGGTCATGTGGCCAGCATGACTAAGCCGCTTCTGGCGAACCAGAGAAGCGCACGGAACCACTGACCTTCTGATCAGCAAGACCCTAGGCTCTGTGGTTTAACCCACAGTGCCACTTGTGCCCCCCCAAAAGGAGTGCCCCCCAAAAGGCCAAAAAGTGACTCTGAGGAATCATCATGTGAGCATGCTATCATGGTTAATGTTCAGTGTCCTGACTCCCCTCCCTTCTTTCCTAACCTTTATGATCAATGAGAAAAGACCCTGAAACATGTGTGTGTGTGTGATTTCTAGTTTTAATAGTCGGCACATTTTCTTGATCAACTGCTAGCAACAACTCCTGACGCCGCCTAGGATATCAGGCAGGACTTCAAGGAAAGTGGGGGACTCCTGCAGAGCTATGAGGAATCTGCAGCTTCTAGGGTTGGGGTGAGGGAAATGTGGTCCTCCAGATGTTGCTGACTTGCAACTCCTGTTATCACTGACCATTGGGCTTGCTGGCTAGATAAGGGCTGATGCGACTTGCAATCCAGCAACTTTTGGACTGCCCCCCCCACTCTGCGTGCTAGAGCTACTCCTCACACCTTGAGCTCCTTGAACCCCTTGAAAGCAAAGCAACAGCACAATCTTAAACATGTCTGCTCAGAAGTAAGCTGAAAGATACTCGGAGTCCAGTGTGACTTTCATGCTCTTTATTCAGCTCATAGTAGTGAGGAATGTAGTTCCCCCAAAACGTTTGCTTTATATACACTATTTACACAATGGGCCCCACGTGATTGGCTAATTCCGGGATACTCCTGTATGCCAATCAGAGTGCGGATTCAATTCCACCTGGAGCTGGATTGGGTGGCTCCTGCAGACCAATCAGACTGCTGCAATCTCAATCCTATTGTTCTGGGACCAATCAGACTGCTGCAATCTCAATCCTATTGTTCTGGGACCAGTCAGACTGCTGCAATCTCAATCCTATTGTTCTAGGACCAATCAGACTGCTGCAGTTTGGATCCTATTCAACTCAGTACATAACATAAGCCCTACTCGATTCAAGGGGGTTTAATGATCAGGTAGGTGGAGTGAGGGTGGCGCTGTGGTCTAACCCACTGAGCCTAGGGCTTGCCGATCAGAAGGTCGGCGGTTTGAATCCCCACAACGGGGTGAGCTCCCGTTGCTTGGTCCCAGCTCCTGCCCACCTAGCAGTTCGAAAGCACGTCAAAAGTGCAAGTAGATAAATAGGTACCACTCCGGCGGGAAGGTAAACAGTGTTTCTGTGCGCTGCTCTTGTTTTCCAGAAGCGACTTAGTCATGCTGGCCACATGACTTGGAAGCTGTCTGCAGACAAACGCCGGCTCTCTCAGCCTATAGAGCGAGATGAGCACCACAACCCCAGAGTCGTCCGCAACTAGAACTAACGGTCAGGGGTACCTTTACCTTTAGCTGGAGTGAGGGTTGCAGTTTGCTGTGGAATTTGAAAATATATATACTGTATAGAGACTAGGGATTTGGAAGGTAGTCAGGGTGTGAGGTGACAGGAAAAGAGTGGCTTTAGCGAGGTGTGCTGGGAAGAAGAAGAAAGGGAAAGAACAAAGGCTGGGCTCTATCTTGGGCAGACTCTCTGAAGGCTGGCTGGGAGAGATCCCTTTGACTCCAATGCTGCAATATCCGGAATCCCTCCTAAGGTGTTAAGGAGGAACAGAAGTAGAACAGAAGGCAGAACAACTCAGTGAAGCAATAAAAGAGAAAAGTAGGTGAGATCTGCTACTCCTTCCATCACAGTTGGCCAGGCTATCCAGCTTGGTAGTGTCTACCTCCAACTGATAGTGGCTCCACAAAGCCTCAGGATGAGGCCTTTCCAGTCCTGCAACCTGGGTTTCCCCCCTTTTTTTGTTGTCTATGCCAAGGACTGGTCCAAGAACCCTCTGCATTTTCGGAGCAGCTACTCTACCAAATAATAGTACTTTGAGGAGGAGGAGGAGGAGGAGGAGAACCAAAAACAGGCTTACCTAAAACCTGACTGTAATAAGAGTCCCATTCTCCCCAGTAGGCCTGGAAAACATAATCCTGCAGGTGGTAAGATATCAAATTTTTCACCCTTTCCCCAAACGACAATCTGTCCGTGAGCTCAGAAAGAGTAGCAGGAGCATACGAAGGAGGGGAGGGTATTTTCCCACAGTGTCTCTCCACCGTCGAGGCTGGAGTGAAGCGCAGGGTGTACACAAATGGGACGTCCAATTTCACAGCAATCAGGTCACCACAGATCGTCACAGGGTCCACAAGGAGCACGTCATATCGGCTCTTTGTCAGCCGGGCCATGAGTTCCTGATTGGCCAAAACCCCTTCGCACATTTGCCTGTTGAGCACGACTGCCTTCTCCATCAGTTTCCCCAGCTCTTGGTAGAACCTGTGGAAGGTCAGAGTGGTGGGCATATGGTTGAACCACAGCATTATGATGTCCCTGATGAGGGCTTCGAAGTCACTCTTTACGAAGGGCACAGGGTACACCTCAAACGTGGCAGCTGATACATCATCACTGGGTTTGATGGAGATGGAACCTGTTGGAACTAGGATGCTGACATTGTGACCTCTGTGCAGCAGTTCTTGAATGATGACCTTAACATTGAGCCAGTGGCTGGCTTCTGTTGGCCAAATAAGCACATTCCCACAGAAGATGTTTCCTACTAGCGTGACCTGAAGTATTACCAGCTGGATTACAACCGCTCTTGCTGAGACGGAGGTCATGGTGTGCTTGCTTCGCATAGCCGTGTTTTCTTCTTCAATAATTCCCCAACAGAGGAGCGTTATTCAGCATTTCACTTCTCTGGGAAAACCTTCTGTCTCATGCTCTCCTTCACTTTTGACCAAAGGTGTTTAATGTTTATAGAGTCTCTAACAGGAATGCTGCTGTTTTTGAAGAAGCTAAAATGAAAAAAGGCAGAAGGGTCACGCTTTCAACTATTATGCACAACTAAAACCAATGCATATTTCACCCATCTTAAAATATATATACAGGTGAAACTCGAAAAATTAGAATATTGTGGAAAAGTCCATTTATGTAAGCAATTGTTTTCATTAGCTACTGGAGTTTAATATATGAGATAGACTCATGACATGCAAAGCGAGATATGTCAAGCCTTTGCTTGTTATAATTGTGATGATTATGGTGCACAGCTGATGAAAACCCCAAAGTTGAGATTGTTAATTTGGGGTTCTCATCAGCTGTACGCCATAATCATCACAATTATAACAAATAAAGGCTTGACATATCTCGCTTTGCATGTCATGAGTCTATCTCATATATTAGTTTCACCTTTTAAGTTGAATTACTGAAAGAAATGAACCTTTCCACAATATTCTAATTTTTCGAGTTCCACCTGTATATGGGTGGCCCAGAAACCACCAACAATTAATTTTTGGCAATTTTTAGTGAAGGCAGGAGAGTGATTTCGGGGCCCCGAGCAAACAGCTGTTCAATCCACCGCTAAACAATGTAAAAACCATAAAACAAACACAAACTGGAAGTTGAAACAAAAAATGTAATCAGATAAAAATCTAAGGAAGGAGATGAAGAGCAGCTGCTATTTTGCTTTTATAATACAAACAAACTAATGCAGCCACAGGTGTTACCACAGTAACTGCGTCCTCACATCTTCAGCATCATGGGGCTTACAAGAAGGCTTTTCCCTGAGGATCTCAGGGAAGGGGGAAGCACAGATGGGAAGGAGACGTTCCCCCAAGGCTTCAGGCTTTCATGTATGGTTTTGATGTTCATTCCCAGCACTTTGAAATGGGCTCTGATGCTAATCGGAAACCGGTGCGGCTGAGCTGGAAATCCTTCTAACAACGTGTCCCTGTCAAGAAGTGAGCCGCAACATTCTGCGCCGGTAGCAACTCTCAGACCACCTTCAGCGGTTTGCATCGATCAGCTGGGCCATCCATAGCTACCTCTTTCCCTCCCAAACTCACAGATGCAGAGGAGTGTTGGCTGTCGCGACCGTTCCAGTTTCAGGAGCTGTTTTTATGTAGCCAGGATACCAATGTGTGTTGCCAGGTGAACATAAGCATGTGCATGAGAAATGCTGGGTTGAATTTGTAGGCATTATTCTGCTAAGAAGACGATAACCCAATCTTTCAAGATGCCCATGCAAGATTAGGAAACTTGCTAAATAGGAGTTATTATCAATACGACAGGAGTAAAGCAAGCATGTCTTACAGCATCTGTTAGGACCTCATGGGGAGCTTTTAATGTCTGGTGTTTCATTATTATTATTATTATTATTTTAAAATATTCTGAGTGCCTAAGTAACAAATTATCATCATCATGATAAGCCCCATTGACACGTACCTGGTCTTCTCCTTTCCAGATTCAGCAGTCTTCTGCATGGAGTAAAGGAAAAGAAGCTTAAATAAGATTTGTTTTGAATAGAGGTATTAAATGGAAAGAGAGAAATGTGAGAATCAGACAGCAGGACACCCCCCTGGCATGTTCAGGGGAATAATGTAGGAACTGGTACAATGGCCAAGATTACCTTCTTCACCCTGGAGAGGGTGGTAGCAATGCTATTTGATTTCAAATAAACCTTACCAGATAAACAAAGGTTAATCCGACAGGTCTTTGATGCCCAGAACTGAAAGCAGATAGTCAAAACTTTTCACATAGGAAGGTCCAAAGTTAACTCCTGCAGTACCCTGAATGATAAAAGATGTATCTGCACTGAATAAAGGTAAAGGTACCCTTAACCATTAGGTCCAGTCATGGACAACTCTGGGGTTGCGGCACTCATCTCGCTTTAATGGGCGAGGGAGCCAGCGTACAGCTTCCGCGTCATGTGGCCAGCATGACTAAGCCGCTTCTGGTGAACCAGAGCAGCGCACGGAAATGCCGTTTACCTTCCACCGGAGTGGTACCTATTTATCTACTTGCACTTTGACGTGCTTTCAACTGCTAGGTGGGCAGGAGCTGGGACCGAGCAATGGGAGCTCACCCCATTGCGGGGATTCGAACCGCCGACCTTCCAATCGGCAAGCCCTAGGCTCTGTGGTTTAATCCACAGCGCCACCCGTGTCCCATCTGCACTGAATACAAACTGGTTTAATAGACAGGAGCTGTCTCAGTTAACAAGTCCTGATCAAACTTATATCTTCACCACAGCACAGTGTGCGAGATGCTCTTGAGCAGAGTGTTTGGATGGGTTTGTTTTGGGAATGGTGTGGCAGCTGCAATGACTGAAAGCATTGTGGCAGTCTGAAGTGCATGGATGACAAAAAATCTGAACAACTTCCCATCTCACCTGTTCCAACTTTCTTGCAACAGGATTTTCTTGGGAATGGAACCAGCGTCCTGCAGCTGGTAAAAAGCCCATGAGATTCAACAATGTGCTGCAGCATGTTTCAAAAACAAATCTACAATCTAAGGGGAGCCAAACCAGCCATTAGTAAAATTTCTTTTAAAAAATTACTGGCTGGTGGTAACTTGAGGTTTTTTCCCCTGTGTAAGCAGTGATTGGGAATGGAAGCCTTACCTCTTCACTTTTCACCCCAGTCAGAACTGAGATCACCAACCCCTGGTATGAATAGGAATCTTAGGGGTAAATGCCTGAGTGGTGCCAGCCATGTTTTTCACTTACCGGTATTAACACTCAACTGATCTATTAACCAGAGTGGTAACCAGTAACTAGGGACGCGGTTGGCACTGTTAAACCACAGAGCCTAGGGCTTGCCGATCGGAAGGTCAGCAGTTCGAATCCCTGCGACGGGGTGAGCTCCCGTTGCTCGGTCCCTGCTCCTGCCAACCTAGCAGTTTGAAAGCACGTCAAAGTGCAAGTAGATAAATAGGTACCGCTCCAGCAGGAAGGTAAACAGCGTTTCCGTGCGCTGCTCTGGTTCGCCAGAAGCGGCTTAGTCATGCTGGCCACATGACCCGGAAGCTGTCTGTGGACAAACGCCGGCTCCCTCAGCCTATAGAGCAAGATGTGCGCCACAACCCCAGAGTCATTCGCAACTGGACCTAACGGTCATTGGTACCTTTACCTTTACCTTTGGGAAATGGGTGAGAATGAAGGTGCATGTACTGCCTGACAGACTTGAGGAGAAAGGGTGCAGAATGAGCTACGATACCATGAGCAATTTAGAGCTATAGATTGAATTGAATTGATTGATTGATGTGGAGTCCAAGTGCACAATCCAGAGGTTTTCAGTTAGTGGAAAAATATGATCCCCTAACCGGAGCAGTAGTAGAAGCTGGTGCTTAGAATAGTAGTTCACTTATTTTCCTTCCCTTGAGTGAATTAGACAAGGCAGCACTTGTCCACACATATCTACAGAAAGCATAATACCTAATAAATTGTTTTTCTTTCCTTTTCTTCTCTTTTCTATTGCCAGGTAGGTTGCCAAGCAACGGGAAGGATATATTTTTTACTTTATTGAGGAACACAAACACACAACACCACCTAGTGGATAGTCAAAATTATCTTCCACATCTGGAACAGTAGCAAAAACATAGGCTTGTATGGAATGGTAAAACCAAGACACTTGGAGGGTGTGCATTCCTTCTGTCCGTCCTTCCATCTCTCTCTCTGTTAATTATTATTTTCTCTTCCCTTTTCTTCTTTGTTTCCGTTACAAAAAATTCCTTTGTCTTTTTTTGCAGTTTGGGTGGGGACTCTGTCACTGCTCAAATGAATCTTGTATCTTAAAACATGGTTTTTAGTGTGTTGCAGAAGTCTAGAAACAACTTGTAATGTTTATTAGAGATATTTTATGCTTACAATATTTTTATATATAACCCTTTAAAATACTTGTATCGTACCTCTACTCTTCTATCCTTCCATTCATTTAGTTAAATTTCCTTGAAAATCCAGTATCGGTCACCTTAATGCCAAGCCAAAAACTCAAGCACAAATACAGGATGGGTGACACCTGGCTTGAGAGCAGTACATGTGAAAAGGATCTAGGAGTCTTAGGTAGATAATAAACTTGACATGAGTCAACAGTGTGATGCAGCAGCTAAAAAAGCCAATGCAATTCTGGGCTGCATCAATAGGAGTATAGCATCTAGATCAAGGGAAGTATATAGTACCCTTTAAAATACTTGTATCGTACCTCTACTCTTCTATCCTTCCATTCATTTAGTTAAATTTCCTTGAAAATCCAGTATCGGTACCTTAATGTATTGAAAAATAATACCGCTTGAGAGCACATGGAAAAGGATCTAGGAGTCTTGGTAGACCATAAACACATGAGTCAACAGTGTGATGCAGCAGCTAAAAAAGCCAATGAATTCTGGGCTACTGTGTAGCATCTAGATCAGGAAGTCTGTACCACTGTATTCCGCACTGGTCAGACACCTGGAATACTGTTCAAGTTCTGGGCAAGTTCAAGATACTGACAAGCTGGAACGTGTCCAGAGGAGGGCAACCAAAATGGTCAAAGGCCTGGAAACGATGCCTTATGAGGAACGGCTTAGGGAGCTGGGTATGTTTAGCCTGGAGAAGAGAAGGTTAAGGGGTGATATGATAGCCATGTTCAAATATATAAAAGGATGTCATATAGAGGAGGGAGAAAGGTTGTTTTCTGCTGCTCCAGAGAAGCGGACACGGAGCAATGGATTCAAACTACAAGAAAGAAGATTCCACCTAAACATTAGGAAGAACTTCCTGACAGTGAGAGCCAGGGGCGTAGCAAGGTAAATTGGTACCCAAGGGCAAAAAAAAAAAAAAAAAAAAATTGTCACCCACCCCCAGGCATGGGAAGGTCAGGTGGTACCCGGTGCGAAAATTTCTTGGTCAACCCCCGTTGATTCCCCCCCCCCGTAACCCGGTGCGAAAAATTTCTTGTCAACCCCCCCCATTGATTCCCCCCCCCTGCAAAAATGGTTTTACGTTATTTCATATTTTCAAAGTAATAATAATAAAAAACTTTTATTTATATCCCGCCCTCCCCGGCCGAAGTCGGGCTCAGGGTGGCTAACATCAGATACATAACATTGGTATAAAATCAAACAATAATTAAATTACCTCCTAAAAACATCTCAAAATCAAATTAAAGTCTAATTAGATGGCTTTCCACAGGGTTAGGGTTGGGAACAGTAAGTGTTCTCTGAACTGAAATTTCAGCCTTCATGACATAGGAAAACAGCCAAGTGAACAGCTATTTTGGTGGAGGAGGGTCAAGATATTAACCGATATGCATGAAATTTCATATATAGCTATATAATCCCTAGTATAGTAAGATAAGACCTTCGGAGCAGGCATTAATTATTTTTTTTCCCAAAAAAAAAATCCAAAAAAATTTTCAACTTTTTTTTTCAAAAGAATTTGTTCCTTCATAATTTGTCACCCCCTCCGTTATGGAACACAGGGCAGCCCGCCCCTGCCCCCCCTTGCTACGCCCCTGGTAAGAGCTGTTCAACAGTGGAATTTGCTACCAGGGAGTGTGGTGGAGTCTCCTTCTTTGGAGGTCTTTAAGCAGAGGCTTGACAGCCATCTGTCAGGAATGCTTTGATGGTGTTTCCTGCTTGGCAGGGGGTTGGACTGGATGGCCCTTGTGGTCTCTTCCAACTATCATCATTCTATGATTCATTGGTCACTGCTTTGCAACCAGAACAGAACAGTTATTTTTGTGTGTGCTTGTGTGAGAGTGATCTTCTTTACAGGACCTAGGTGAGGTCCGAGATATAGCCATGGAGCTGGATCTTTGGACCCGAGCAATTTGGATTCTGGCACCCCTGCATTTCTCCATGCAGAGGAGAGATCCAAGTTGCATGTATATTTGGCATGCACAACAAAGCTGTTGTCTAAAGTGCACTGCCCGGTTCTGGCCCCAAACCAGGTCATAGCAGGGCAAAGTGCTTGCTGCTTGCTCAGCAGAGAAGTGAAGAAATATGGTCAAAATTCATGCAACAGTACTGGGAGACTGAAAAGTTAATAATTGAAGGCGGGGTCAATATCCACCCTTTCGGAACTGGACGTGATGAACTGCAGTTCCAGGCCATTGCGTTTTATACTAAGAGAGTCAAGCTCTGTTACCTTGGTCTGAGCCGGAGGACACCTTTGTTCTTTTCCTACCGTAGTAGGAAGTAGCATATCCAGGTAAGTCAGGAGACCCTGAATAGATTTTGTCTGGGAAAGCAAGGCAAAGCGTTGGCCAAGATAAGGGGAATTCATGTGGCCCATGGTATACGAAGCAGCCACCATGATGAAGCCATAGCAGATTCACCCAGCTAACCGCCCCCAATTAAAAATAGTGAACCCATCGCACGGCAGGCCAATCAAGCGAATTTTGACCATTTACCACAAGCTATCTCGTGGGGGGTCATGTGTGAGGGAAACTTCGATTCAGGGGGTCTCCGGCAGGAGTTGATCAAACAAGGAAAGTTTTGTTTGCAAAAAGAGGTTGGTGAAACGAAGTTGGGTCAGGAGATGCGTTCTTTCAGGTAGAAGTCAACTACTAGATGATGATGATGATGATGATGATGATGATGTATTCTTTATACCCCCATCCATCTTTATCCCCAGCCACTCTGGGTGGCTCCCAACAGAATATAAAAAATACAATGTATCACAGGATTAAACAGTTTTCAGTTGCTAAAAATCTGTTGTTACACTTCAGGCAGATGTTCAGGTTTCTAGAATAGGTGGTGAAATGACTATAATCCAGTTTCGGCTGCTTCACTCTCATTGAGCATTGGCATTCAGTCTCCCACCTGCATCCTACAGTTGCACAATCCTAGGAAGATTGCTTCATATGATGTCCGCATGTTGGGATGGCATGAATGAAATCAGGGGCAGGATTCTCCAAGGTGGGCAAGAATACGGTTAAATTGTACCCGTGAAAGTAGCGGAGTAATTCAATACTTTCCAACGGTGCCAGGGCAGCTACACCACTGGAACAGCTGTGATGTCCTATACTCCCTTGGCCTGGAGGGTGCAACCCAAAAGAAGATGTATATATCCTATTTCCTATAGTTGTATAAAATGATATGCTAATAAGTTGTTGTTTTGGGGTGGGAGGTACATTTGCATTGATTCCGGTTGTGTAAAAATATCATTTAGTTGAAATAGTGATGGAGGAAATAATAATAAAAAATAATTGCCAGGTTCTTGAGACCGCAGGGAGGGGGGAGGGAAATAGGGGTGGAATTAGAAAAATTACAGAAGTACAAAGAAGCTAAGGAGGATAAATGTTAATAAATTAGGTAAGAATATATATGTTAAATATAGAATTATTTAGAAGGAAAGAAAAGGCGATAAAATTAGATTTTAAAGATGAGAGAGGAAAACTGTAAATTATATTTGATTATGGAGTCAGTATGAGGGGGGCTGGGGAAGTCAGGATAGAAGAATTGAATATATGATTATCTGACCCAGGAGGGGGGGGTCGGGATTAAGCAATAATTAGAATATTGAATGTGGTTGAAGTTAAAAGGATTTTAATAGCTCCTGTGAGAGGGGAGCGAGGTTAAATTGCTCCCCCCGGTGGGAGAGGGGGGAGTAGTGAAATGTTCAGCCTTGTGATATTTGTGCTTTTAATTGGAAAACCTTATAAATTTTTAATAAAAAAAAAAAAAAGAAATAGCGATGGAGGAATGTTGTGTCATTTGTTTCTTCATTCCAGAAATCTGCAAGGACAGAATTTTTTTAAAAAAACCAAAAAAACTTGACTCAACACATTTGGTTAAAAAGTCTTCTGGGAAAGGAAAGTTAATGACGTGAGATTTCTGCACAAAATGAAATACTGATTAACAACACTGTTGAGGAGTGGCAGAAGAAATCGATTGTCCAAGAAAAGAACATCATGACCCCCACATCAGCAGGAGTGGCATTACTTCATTTGTTAACACTTCAGCTTGTCTTAGTGGGAAACATTTTCTGTGGGAATGTGCTTATCTGGCCAGAGGATGCCAGCCACTGGCTAAATATCAAGGTCGTTATTCGGGAACTGCTGCATAGAGGTCACAATGTCAGCATCCTAACTCCGTCAACAACCTATTTAATAAAACCCAGTGATGATATAGCGGCTGCCAGGTTTGAGGTGTACCAAGTGCCCTATGGAAAGAGAGACATAGACTCATCTATGCAGAATCTCACAATGTTGGGGTTGAACAAGCCAACCATCCTAACATTCCACAGCTTCTACCAAGCAGCAAGGAAATGGATAAGGAACATAAATGAAGTTCATAGGCAGAGGTGTGACGCGGTGCTGGGCAGTCAGGAACTCATGGCCCGCCTGAAAAAGAGCAACTATGATGTTCTGCTTGCGGACCTGGTCGCACCCTGTGGCGACCTGATTGCTCTGAAGCTGAACATCCCATTTCTATTCACCTTGAGGGTCACGCCAGCCTCAACCATAGAAAGACACTGTGGCAAAATACCTGCTCCTCCTTCATATGTTCCAGCTATCATGTCTGGGCTCACGGACAAAATGTCTTTTGGAGAAAGGGTGAAGAATATAATATCTTACTTTGTGCAAGATTATATTTACCAGACCTGGTGGGGAGAGTGGGACTCTTATTACAGTCAGGTGTTAGGTAAGCCTGTTTTTGTTTCTTCTTCCCAAAGTACTGTTATTATTTGGTAGAGAAGGTGCTCTAAAGAGGCCAAGGACTCCAACTTTAGTCCTTGGCATGGCCATTTAGAAAGGACCTCCTGGTAGCAGGATTGGAAAGGCCTCATCATGAGGCTATGTAGAGCCATGGTCAGCTGGGAAAAGACTACTAAGCTGGAGAGCCTGACTACCTGTAATGGAGGGAGGCGTAGATCTCACCTGCTTTGCTCCTTTATCGCTTCACCCAGTTGCTCTGCCTGCTGTATTCAACTTAAAGTAGAATAATTTCTAAAATGAATTTGGAATTGAAGCATGGGCATTCTTTTGGAATTTTCTGCTCTTTCCCACCAATGTTCAAGAATGGAGAAAGCAAATTTGATATTGTAGCTATTGTTCCACCAACATTCTTTTGTGTGGCTTTATTTACTGATGTGTTCTACTGCAGGGGTTTGGGAAGAAACTTTGTTTGGTTTACAAGTGTGGCGTAGTGGTTAAGAGTGGTGGACTCGTAATCTGGTGAACCGGGTTCGTGTCCCGCTCCTCCACATGCAGCTGCTGGGTGACCTTGGGCTAGTCACGCTTCTCTGAAGTCTCTCAGCCTCACTCACCTCACAGAGTGTTTGTTGTGGGGGAGGAAGGGAAAGGAGATTGTTAGCCGCTTTGAGACTCCTTCGGGTAGTGAAAAGCGGGATATCAAATCCAAACTCTTCTTCTATGTGAACCTTCCTAAATTGCATTTAATAATAATAAATATAATATTTTTATTTATTTATACCCCACCCTTTAAAAACAGGGCTCAGGGCAGCTAACAGAAAATATAAAACATTGATTAAAATGCGACTTTAAAACAGCATAAAATACAACATAAAATGCAGCATCAATATCAATAAAATTCAAAAACTCAGGGGTCATGGGGGGGCAGCCAGTAGATCACCAGGGCTAACTGGCCAAGTTGGTTCTTACTGGGGCCAGCAAGGTGACCAAGGAAGAATTCACGGTATTTTTCGCTCCATAAGACACACCTTTTCCGCTCCTGAAAAGGAAGGGGAAATGTTGGTGCGTCTTATGGAGCGAAGGCTTCGCTCCCCGCTGCGTTCGGCAGGAGGTGGGGGGCGGCAGCGGAGATGTTGCTGGATCCGGCAGCGGAGATGTTGCTGGCGCAGCTACCATGCTTGTTTCTGCAAACGGAGGCTGCGGGGTGGATCCAGAAGTTCCTCCTCCACGCCGCCCACTGATCCCAAAAGCAGGACCTTAAAACCAGCCCCCGTCTTTAAATGACTTTTTGTTGGTGTTTGTTTTTAACCACTAACTGCATGGAGAGCACGCTCTTGAGTCCATCCTCACCTCCGAAATGAGTCCTAATGGTAGTAAAGTTCATCAAACAAAGATTGGAGGAGGTTGATTTGCAACAAAATCTTACTACAGGTGGAGGTACATGTTCTCCGATAAATCTGGGCATTACATCTATGCCCCAGATACCTCGATATCTGTCTACCTTATCGGTTGCGTCGCACAGATTCGCATTTGTTAGAGCCAGATTTAATGTGTTCCCCTCAAATGTTCTGAGCAATAGATTTTCTAACGGTAAAACCTCTGTTTTATGCGCATGTGATAACAAATCAATAGAATCCCTTTACCATATCTTGTTAAATTGCCCTTTATACATTGTTCCCCGATCAAGGATTCTGAGTTCAATCATTCTGGAAATTGTTGCTAAACCTCCTGAATTGCATCTAGCTTATCTACTCCAGGACATTGACTCTTATAGAACATTACAGGTTGCCAGATTCCTGATTTCAGTTCTTTCATATAAAAGACTTCATGGAATGCTTCATGACTATTAAAAATCTAGTAAACTCTATGCTCCATCTTTATCTTTAAGGCCATAATACGGTACATCTAGAGATTGTAAGTAATGCGAAGGAGATTATGCGTTGAAATATTTTAGTTGATATTTTAGAATGTAAAATGCTGTTTTTATTGATTGATTTGTTTTTCCTTGTGGGCTTATAGCCGAATAAAGTATTATCTATCCTAATGGTAGTGCTTTCGCCTCCCACCTTCCTAAAATCTGAACGAATCCCTCCTCCACCTTTTTCCTCGATGGAAGGGGCGGGAGGCAACGTTCTCAGTGCCCCTCCCCCTCCCCGCCCCCTGCGCTGGGCAGCTTGAGGCTCGCTTGCCACGCAGGCTTCCTCACCAGTCCCGCTACTGCCGAGGGGCAGGCAGGAGAAAGAATAATAATATAATAATAATAATTTATTATTTGTACCCTGCCCATCCGGCTGGGTCTCCCCAGCCACTCTGGGTGGCTTCCAACAAATATCAAAATATATTTAAAAGGGGCGCTGCATAGCTTTGCGTGCCTCTGCTGGTGCCTCCTCTCCCAGGCAAGAAGTGATATAGCACAGCTGGCCATAGGAAGAGCCGCCGCCGCCCAGCATGCCTTCACAGCTGTTCCCAGTCGGTCCCGGGCTACTGCTGATGGGCGCCCCTGATGGGCGGGCACTGTGGTGCAGGGTGCCACTAACCCTAATGGGTAAGAAGGCCCTGATTCACAATGCTGACTTCAGAGCTAAGGATTCTTTCAAAAAAAAATCAAACGTGGATTTTCCTCTGAAAGAATATCCATCAAGGAGCCACCGCCCATCTTGGTTCCTAATTAATAAGTGTACATGCATTTTTTTCAAGCACAGCTTTGTCCCCAACCAGTGCTGTCAAGTATCCCGTTTTCCCCGGGATTCTCCCTTATTTCAAGCAGTTTCCCGCTGCTCTCCCTTATTTTTTATTTCCCTTAAATTTCCCGTTTTTAATGGAAGCAGCTCCTCCCCTGCTGGCCAGGGACTGGGTGGGAAGACCTCGCCTACTTGGAGAGAAAAGCCTCAGCCCTCAAAGCAAGTGGGAGCCGTTTCCCGTGCTTACAGGGGGGTGTATTCCTCCCCCTGCATCAGCCCCTATCCGTTGCCGCCGAGCCCCTCAGCCGGCCAATAGGGTTAGCTGGCGGGCGGAGCCTGGCTGCCTTTGAGCAGCTGCTGCTTCCTGTCCTGTTTTGATGGGATCAGACAAGAAGACGATGGGGCTCCATTGCGCGGAGCACATGGCTGCCCTCCTCTTTGCTCCGCTCCGAGCCCGAGCCCGCTTGGAGTTTACATTGCTGCTCCGCCCACTTTTGCTTCTGGCTCCGCCCACCACTGACATGTGACTGTCCCCGGGATAGGTGAGACTGCTGATCCCTTATTTTCAAATCAAAAACTTGACAGCTATGTCCCCAACTATTGTTCAAATCTCCCCCCCCCCTTTTAGGTGTTCATTTGAAATTTAATGTGCAAACTGGCTTTCAATATTTCTATAAACAAGTTTGCCAAATCCCTTGTATCTGTGAAGTAACTCCGTTTCTCTTCCTCATTCAACAGGGAGACCCACAAGCCATTGTGAAGTGATGGGGAAAGCAGAGATCTGGTTGATCCGCACCTACTGGGACTTTGAATTCCCGCTGCCTTTCCTACCAAATTTTGAATTTGTGGGGGGTCTGCACTGTCAGCCAGCCAAGCCTTTGCCAGATGTAATTCTCACACTTGACCTTCACTTGTGCATGATAACCATGCCTGGATCTTGTTCAAAGCACCTCCAGGAAAGGGGGGGGGATGTGTTTGCAAGATAAAGAAGTGGCAAGGTCAACTTAGTTTACAGGGGTTCAGTTCCCACTTGGGCCCTGAGCTGTGGGTGCCCAACATTGGTGTGCACTGCACCACGCCGTAATGACGCCATAATGTGACGTGAGGCAATGACATCACTTCATGGCGCACCACCGTGATAGCGCAGCGCATGTGCTGTGGAAGCCACTGGGTGTTGTGCACTGCGGCTGCCTCCACGCACCACCATGCACCGCAGCTATCGACACAGTGCACCACCCACACCGCCTTACTTCTGGCGCTCAGGCCCCAGATAATAATAATAATAATAATAATAATAATAATAATAATAATTTATTTATACCCCGCCCTTCCCCGCCAAACCGGGCTCAGGGCGGCTAACACCAATAAAATCACAACAAAAACATAAAACAGTTCATTAAAATACAGATTAAAATACAATTTAAAACTAAATCTAAACTTCAGCCTCATTTTTAAGTAGCCCACCAATCACCCCAAAAGAACGATGAGTTGCCACCTCAGCAGCCTTACTATGGGGGTGGGTTTGAGGTGAAATTCAGTGTGGCAAAAAGGGAGAAGAGCACATCTGACATGTGGAACACACAGTCTCCTTATTGCAGCAGCTGTTCATTCCACCAAAGCTTGTGAAGACACACAGTTTGTGTCCCATGTTTACAGGGCCGTCTTAAGGAGATTGGCCGCTGTGGCGCGGTGATCCCTCCAGCGCCCCCAGCGTGCCACCTCTCCGCCATCTCCCTCCCACGCTTGCCGCCCCTCGGGAGGGGGGTGGGCGAGCGGGGGATGAGGGGCATGGCGCTGGAGCGGCACGGGGCTCTCCACGCCCTTCCAGTGCTTCCGGGATGGGAGACGAGGGCAGCCGGCTCACGCTCATGCGCTCCGCTGGGCAGCCGGATGGCACGGCGCAGCCGGGCAGCTCGTGCTCCACCAGAGGGTGCGGCGCAGCTGGACAGCTCGCGCTCCGCCAGGTAACCAGAGGGTGCGCCAGGTAGCTCACGCTCTGCCGGGCAGCCGGAGGGTGCGGCACGGCTAGCCAGCTCGCGCTCCACCGGGCAGCCGGAGGGCGCTGCCAGTGGGGCTGGAGGGCGGAGGCGCCCTCCAGGCCATTGCGCCCTGGCACGCCACACCACCAGCCCCAATGGACGAGACGGCCCTGCATGTTTATGTAAAGAGGGCTGTGGGTTGCTTTCTGGATGGGCTACAAGCTAAAGTTTAAGGCACAGTAGAAAAAGTGGGGAATCGGTGTCTCCACCTGATGTGACCTGTGGTTCTGCTTGTTGCCTACCCTGCACCCCACCTCTCCAGTCCTAAAGGCCAGTGGTTGCCATTGGAACCTCCTTCTGAGGAGTCTGAAACATAGTTTGAAAACTGGACCTTAAAGACCACCTTCTCCACTACAAGCCAGCACACCTTTAAACATTGCTACTCATGCATTAGGTTCAAAAGCATGGAGAAATGTTGTTTGTTTGTTTGTTTGTTTGTTTGTTTATAAAGATGGCTTTTATTCCTCGGCAGGAAATGGAAGAATTTGTCCAGAGTTCAGGGGAACATGGCATTGTGGTGTTTTCTCTGGGCTCTCTTGTTGCAAACTTAACAGATGAAAAGAGTAACATGGTTGCCTCGGCACTCAGCCAACTTCCACAGAAGGTCAGTGTTCGTGTCATTTGGTTAAAAATGCAGTTGTATACAGGATTTGTGAAAATGCTGTCCTCATTTCCTTCTCCCTGCCATGATAAGGGAACACCTTCCACATTTGTTTTCCTTAAAATCTACCCGTACTTAACCTTGTCACTTTTTTTTTTTTTTTTGTAGATTATGAGAATTCTGAACAGCAGTGCTTTGGGTTGCTTTCATATGACCTATTTGCTGAGCATTCGTCCTGTTTTATTTACACAAAGTTTGCAGGGGGAATACAGCCTGTTTGTGGGGCAGTTATAGGATGTTGCATCAAGAAATGGTTACCCCCCACACTTTCCAGGGCATTTTCTTGCCACTTTCCTTACCACAAACAAGTCCAATTTTTGGGAAGCAGGTTTGTTGTTCAAGAGTGCCAAATCCACTTTAATTGTACAGCTCAAATTTAATTTTGCACCTTGTATATCTTCGTAAGTATAAATGTCCTATTGCTTAGTTGCCTCCTATCATAATGTTGCCCACCACCCCAGTCTCTGAGTGCTGTGAGCGGTTTGCAATCTGAGCAACAGATAACAGTTTTTCCGGCGGGGTTTTCCTGATCTAGGTTCTTTGGCGCTACAAAGGGGAAAGGCCAGAAACCTTAGGAGCTAACACCAGGCTATATGAATGGATACCACAAAATGATCTTCTAGGTAAGAGAGACCTCATGCTTCATTGCAGCTCTGGCTTCATTGCAGTGTTCTGCCAGTCCCTAGAAAATATCTCTCCTCCATCCTCACTTTCCTCACTCACATCATGACAGCCCTGGATAGTAGCAATGAACATAATGTTGCTTAGTCATTTAGTCGTGTCCGACTCTTCGTAAACCCATGGACCAGAGCACGCCAGTCACTCCTGTCTTCCACTGCCTCCCGCAGTTTGGTCAGACTCATGTTGGTAGCTTCAAGAACACTGTCCAACCATCTCATCCTCTGTCATCCCCTTCTCCTTGTGCCCTCAATCTTTCCCAACATCAGGGTCTTTTCCAGGGAGTCTTCTCTTCTCATGAGGTGGCCAAAGTATTGGAGCCTCAGCTTCAGGATCTGTCCTTCCAGTGAGCACTCAGGGCTGATTTCCTTCAGAATGGATAGGTTTGATCTTCTTGCAGTCCATGGGACTCTCAAGAGTCTCCTCCAGCACCATAATTCAAAAGCATCAATTCTCCGGCGATCAGCCTTCTTTATGGTCCAGCTCTCACTTCCATCTTCCCCTTCTTTTATTCCATTCCTAATCAGTAGCTTCACCCTGCCCCTTGTATTCTGTTCTGGTGTTTCATTGCTGAGCTTGGATCATTTTAAAAATTAATCTCAGAACTGGCAATGTGTGTGTTGGGCAGGGAAGAGGGGAAGATGAAAACTGGAAAATGGTGAGCACGTACATGCTGTAGCCCAGGGGTTGGCAACCTAAGGCCCATGGGCCACAAGCGACCCACGGGGGTCGTTTAACCGGCCCAAGAGCTGCCCCCAAACCAAACCGCTCGCTAAACCAGCGCATCACAGCTCAGGGACTCGCTTTCATAGTGCCGGAAATCATGTCTGCGAGTGCGCAGATGCCACAAATCACATCTGCGCAGATGTAGATGCTGGAAATCGTGTCTGTACAGACACAGATGCCGAAAATCACAGGCAGGTGATCCAGCCCACTGCTGGAATGAACTGGCCCAGGTCAGGTAAACCTAGCCGACCCCCAGAGGTGTAGCAAGCCCAAGTGGTACCTGGTGTGGATTTTTTTGTCAACCCCCCCCACATCCACCCACACCCCTTCAAGTCACAGTGAGCATTTTGCGTTCCCCACAATGCTTTGCAGCACCTCATTTGCATACATGAGGTACTGCAAAGCATTGTGGGGGAATGCAAAATTCCAGGTCCAGGTGGACTGAATAAAGCAAGCACAGCTAATGCTTTTGCAGTGCTGTGGTGAGTCCTAAGCCCAAAGCCACTGGATTTGCTCTGGCTTGTGCTTGAGGCTCTAGGTGGAGGTGCCAAATGTCACCCCTTGAAGATGGCACCTTTGTGCCCCCTGAGAGGGCAGTGCCCTGGTGAAATGTGCCAGGCTGCTGGGTGGAGCCCTGGCTGGGCAGAGCTGTGCTTCTGTGGCTCTTCCCAGCAGGAAGGAAAAAGCAAAGTGTGTGCTGTGTAAGCCAGCTGCTGCACTGAGCAACTTATGAGTTGTGGGGTGGGCATGCTGAGAGTCACCCGGTACCTGGGGTGGCCTGCCCCCCCCAGCGACGCCCCTGCCGACCCCTGCTGTAGCCTGAACAAGGACATTTACAAAAACAGAGAAGAACTGTGGTTGGCTTGTGCATTGAAAACACACCATAGATCCAAAGATCCAGGGACACATTTGATGGGGAGAATCTTGACGTTTCCTTTCTAAATGGTCAAGGATGAATCTTGTAGGCTTCTGCACATTCCTCTCACCTATGGCTTTCGACTCCTTGTCTGGTGCAAGCAGTTGGGAGAAGCTCTTTGGTTGTGCTTCTCCTGACCAATAGTAGAAGCAGACCATTATCCAGAAAGTGGCATGGATGCTGGTTGACCTCCCCCCGACCACACAATATAAGATATACACTGTCTCCACTATTTGCTTCTAGTCCTTCTCCAGGTCTCCTGCCATCACCAATTTGTGGAGTTCTAGATCAAGCTAGACCATAAAGAAGACTGATCGCCGAAGAATTGATGCTTTTGAATTATGGTGCTGGAGGAGACTCTTGAGAGTCCCATGGACTGCAAAAGATCAAACTTATCCATCCTTAAAGAAATCAGCCCTGAGTGCTCACTGGAAGGGCAGATCCTGAAGTTGAGGCTCCAGTACTTTGGCCACCTCATGAGAAGAGAAGACTCCCTGGAAAAGACCCTGATGTTGGGAAAGATGGAGGGCACAAGGAGAAGGGGACGACAGAGGATGAGATGGTTGGACAGTGTTCTCGAAGCGACTGGCATGAGTTTGGCCAAACTGCGGGAGGCAGTGAAAGATAGGCGTGCCTGGCGTGCTCTGGTCCATGGGGTCACAAAGAGTCGGACATGACTGAACGACTGAACAACAACAACAACAGATCAAGTTATTACTCTTCATCCTGCAGTTGTTTCCCATACTTCCCCCCCTCTCCGGTTTGTGCTAGAGTAGGCCAGCTTCTCGCAGGGTTAACTTCTTGGAATCCTTGGGGGAAAGGGCGAAGAGGCAGCGGAAACACCCTGGGGTACATCCCAAGAAAAGGAAAGCCCCCAGACAGTGCTAAATTTTTGGTACTTTGTGTTTCCCAATATTCAGGATATCAGAGACTGCAAACTCTCTCTGTCTTACAAAGCTGTTGTCGTGTGCTTGGCCAGGGTCAGCGCTGAGTTCTAGAAACATTACTATGTATAGTGGACAGCAATCTTCAGAGATGGCTTGACAGTTGGACTATGCTGGGCACTGTTGCTAAGAATCAATGATAATAACTTACTTGTATCATCCCTAGTCAACAGGTTCTCATCTTCCCCTTCCAGGACACCCCAAGACCAAAGTCTTCGTAACACATGGTGGGATCAATGGGATTTATGAAGCTATTTACCATGGTGTTCCCATAGTGGGGATTCCCATGTTTGCTGACCAGCCCGACAATATTGAGCACATGAAGGCAAAGGGGCTGGCTGTGGGGCTGGACATCCAAACAATGAAAACTGAAGATTTACTGAATGCTATAAAGGCTATCATTTACAATGCCACGTGAGTCAATCATATAACGTTTGTTGCTCTTTTTAAGGTGTCACAAGCCTCTTTCATTGTGTTTAACACTGAGGGTGATTACCAAGTGCTTCAAGTACTCCTGGCGTCACTGCCGGACAAGGAATATACCAGCTCTACTTCTGCAAAATTACTCAAATCAGTTTTCTACATGAGGAAAACAGCAGCTTATATGGTTTAACAGACACCGCAGATGTAGGATACGTGGCTAAACCCAAGCTAAGGCATTATCCAACAAGAAACAGTTACATAATAATAAAAAATAATAATAATAACAATAATTTATTATTTATACCCCCCCATCTGGCTGGATTTTCCCCAGCCACTCTGGGTGGCTTCCAACAAACAATTAAAAACATATTAAAACATCAGTCATTAAAAACTTCCCTAAACCGGGCTGCCTTCAGATGTCTTCTAAACGTCAGATAGTTGTTGACGTTTAGAAGACATCTGAAGGCACGTTAAAAGCTTCAAACATTAAACAGGGTGGCGCCTTCAGATGTCTTCTAAAAGTCAGGTACAGTAGTTGTTGATTTCCTTGACATCTGATGGGAGGACGTTCCACAGGGCAGGCGCCACTACCAAGAAGGCCCTCTGTCTGGTTCCCTGTAACTTTGCTTCTCGCAGTGAGGGAACCTCCAGAAGGCCCTCGGCGTGGGACCTCATTGTCCGGAATGAACGATGGGGGTGGAGACGCTCCTTCAGGTATACATGCCCAGTGCGCCTTGCTTTTGAAGACCAGGGTGGGCATAGCTATTACCGTGGCAGGCCCTGGCATCCTGGGACTGGGTGAGGCCATTGCCACTCCTTCCAGGGCACTGACTGTGGCACTCATGTCCTCTGAGTCCTTAAGGACTGAGGAGGGGTCAGGGCTGGTTCGGCATCAGACTTGCCTCCAGTTGCCTCCCCAAATGGGGGAGGCACTCCGCTGATGGGAGGAGGTGTTAAGCTACAGGTGTCCAAGGTCATAGAGGCAATATGCTCCTCTCGCCCTCCTTGGGAACCTAATCTCCATCTCCCCTACCACTGAACCCCTCCCCAGGGTCAGCCACTGTTCAGTGTCCCAGTTCTGCCTCCTCTAGCCTGCTAGAACTTCAACGCGACCCCACCCCACCCCAGTCACCGAGCATCTTCCGTTCCTCCTCAGGAGCCAACCTTCCCATCCACGACCCCTGCACAGGGCTCATGGCACTTCCTGAACTGCAATGGAAACTTGAGTTTTGTCTCTACCCCAATTGGTTTTCCTTTCTCTCTCTTCCTTGCTTCGCAACCAATTCTCCAAATATAAGGAAAATGTGCTACAGCTGTCTCAGATCCATTGTGACCAACCAACAAAGCCACAGCAGACTTGTTTTTAAAACCTGGGTGTAAGATTCTGAGCACAATTCAAAGTGTTGGTGCTGAACTTTAATGCCCCAAATGGTTCTTGGCCCAGTGTACCTGAAGGAGCATCTCCACCCCCATCGTTCAGTCTGGACACTGAGGTGCAGCTCCGAGGGCCTTCTGGCGGTTCCCTCCCTGCAAGAAGTGAGGGTTACAGGCAACCAGTATTGGCCTTCGCCCTGTGGAATGCCTTCCCATCAGATGTCAAGGAAATAAACAACTATTGTACCTGTCTTTTAGAAGACATCTGAAGGTGCCCCCCTGTTTAATGTTTGAAGTTTTAACATTTGAAGTTTAATTCTGTTTTTAGTGTTTAAAGTTGTGTTCTGTTTTTAGTGTTTTGTTGGGAGCCACCCAGAGAAGCTGGGGAAACCCAGCCAGATGGGCAGGGTATAAATAATAAAATTGTTGTTGTTTGTTTGTTTGTTTGTTATTATTTAAAAACTGCAGTCCCTTGAGTTCTGGCTCTATACTGATTTGTTCTTATTTCTCTATCTTCTCTCTTCCCAATCCTTCAGATACAAGGAAAACGCATTAAAGCTATCACAGATCTACCATGACCAACCGATAAGGCCACTGGACCGGGCTGTCTTTTGGATTGAGTTTCTTATGCGCCACAAAGATGCCAAGCACTTGAGAGCAGCTGCCCATCACTTGACCTGGTACCAATATCACTCCCTGGATGTCATTGCCTTCTTGATCGGTTGCATGGCAGTTTTCATATTCATTGCTGTTAAATGCTGTTTATTTTGTTGTCGGAAATGTGGCAGGATTATTAGGAAAACCAAAACAGAGTAGCTTCTCCTGGGACCCAGCCATCGTTCTGTGGCTTGCATTATTCAGTATACTCAGACTTAAGCCCCATCATGAAATCTGCTTCCGAAAGCTTTAATCCAGGGGTCAGCAACCTTTTTCAGCCGTGGGCCGGTCCACCGTCCCTCAGACCTTGTGGGGAGCTGGACTATATTTTGGAGGGGGGGAGGACGAATTCCTATGCCCCACAAATATAGGCAAGCATTTACACTGCTTTGAAAGGAAGGCTTTCTCTTTACTTCCACATGGACAGATCATATATATACTGTCCGTGTAGAAGTAAAGAGATAGAAACTGTACCAGACATTTAAAAATATATATACCAGTACTTTTGAAAAGACAACAACAGATTTCTCCTTTGATTTCTCCTTTTCCCAAAAGTTGCATAAAGTGTTGTAGATCATAGCCTAAGCACAAATATTGACATAACTTCAATATGACATGACATTCCCCATCGTGAACCTTGCTTGACCTTGGTACAAGCCTGAAATCAGCTTCATCAGCCAACACAAGGAAATTTAACTGCCAAGTACAGTCTATTGTTGGCATAGAGCAAAGGATAGCCAGTTCAGCCAGAGTCCACCAGGATGGCTTTCTTTCAAACACTTAATTAGAAACATGGGTGAGGTGAGAAGCAGGAAAGAAATTCTCAGATAAATTCAAAAGCATGGTAAAACTTCACCACCAAAGGAACACAAGCGAACAGCAGAGAACCTGCACAAGCAACGCTGACATCTAACCATATATATATTAAGTCAAATAGAAACATCGTCACCCCACCTCTTTCCCCCTCTTCTTCCCAATGTCTCAACAAATGAAACTCATTTGTAAAAATGTTACATGGGGGGGGGGAAAACAGAGAGAGAGAGAGAGAGAGAGAGAGAGAGAGAGAGAGAGAGAGAGAGAGAGAGAGACATTGTACATACTTTTGTAAATCAAGAAAATCTTCAATAAAAATACATTTTTTTAAAAAGCATGATAAAACTACCGTATTTTTCGCTCCATAAGACGCACTTTTTTCCTCCTAAAAAGTAAGGGGAAATATCTGTGCGTCTTATGGAGCGAATGGTGGTCCCTGGAGCTGAATTGCCCAGGGGCCAAAAGCAGATTGTGCTTTTTATTTTACAAAGAGAAAGGGGGTGTTGAAAGGACCCCGCTCAGCAGCTGATCAGCAAGAGATCGGGAGAGAGATAAGAGTCCCGGCTCCCTTTCAGCCCCGCCCTCCTTTGTTGAATGTGCTGCAGAGGGAGGTTGTTTGTTTCCCCAGGACATGTGACTGGCTGATTAGATTATCTGTCTGGAAACAGTAGAAACTGCTCCCTTTCCTTAAGATTTTTCAGAAATGTGAGTTGAACCCCATAAAAATGGGGCTTTTCCTCTTTGCTTTTCCCCCTTTGCAAAAGGAGCTTTGCTTTTCCCCCTTTGCAAAAAAAGCTGCAAAACTTTTAGCTGATCCTCAAAAAACCAGGGCTTTTCCCTTTGCAAAAAAAGCTGCAAAACTTTTAGCTGATCCTCAAAAAAGGGCTTTTAGAGGAGGAAAACCAGAAAAATATTTTTTTTCCTTGTTTCCTCCTCTAAAAATGAGGTGCGCCCTATGGTCCAGTGCGTCCTATGGAGCGAAAAATACAGTAACTACTCATCTCAGGGTCTCCATCCCTTCTCCATTGGCATGCCTTTACCAAAAAGGTGTAAACGATCCATAAATTTGAAAAGTGTGTTGTGTTCTTCTTGCTCCAACTGAGAAGAGATCTGTGCTTCCAAGGAATCAGCACACAGCCACTTTGCTTAAGAATAGATATATTCTTTCTTCCCCCACCTTCTCCCTCCATTTATTAACTTAGTGTGGGTCCCGCTGGTGAAATTGTCACATTCTAGAGGTTTTTGAAGATAATTAGGGAATCTTTCACTCCTTGGATCAAGGTATGTGTGGGCACTGCAGGATTTGCTGTCTTGCTTAAATTGTAATTCTACTATCTGAAACAGCATGTAAGTATTCTGTCTCTCTCTCTTTCATTTCATGTAATAAACTAAACTTTTTTTGGTCGATGTATCTCTCATGAATCTTAATGCAAAGCTATTTGTTTGCCTCTCAAATTACTGGGTCCAGTATTTAAGAGGGTCTTTAGGATCGCCAGCCCAGAATAAAATGTCAGGAGTTTTATTTCGGCAGGAATAGAAGTAAACACATATTCATGAACGAACAACACATTATCATTCTAGCAAAAGATCCCAAACCTCTCACTGGTGTGTGTATGACACACAGGTGGGTTCAGACACATACTGTAACTATCCTATGTCAGTATATTCTAAACCAGGGGTCGGCAAGGTTGACCTTGCCTGGGCTGGGTTGGTCCCGCGGAGATCCCTCTGTGGGTTGGATCTTGCGCACGCATGAGCGCACGCACCCACGATTTTCGACGCCTGCATGTGTGTAGACGCGATTAACGGCGTCTGCATAGACGCAATTTTTGGCGTCTGTGTGCGCGCAGATGCGATTTACGGCGCCGCGGAAGCGAGTCCCCACGCTGGCTGCGCCGGTTTAGCACATCGCGGGAGCAGGCGACTCGGTTCAGGGGCGGCTCGTGTGCCGGTCAAACGACCTCCGAGGGCGCTTCCGGCCCATGGGCCTTAGGTTGCTGACCCCTGGTCTAAACATAGACTTGAAATGATCCTTGAAAAAGTTTTGCCCATAGCAACAAGTTTGCTCTCAGCTTCTTTATAAGGCAGGCTCTGGGGGGAAAGGCATGTGGCGTGGAGGCCAGATGGCTGAAGAGCAGAATGAGATGGACTGATCCTCTCTGTATACAGTGGTACCTCGACTTACGAATTACTCGACATACGAATTTTTCGACTTACGAATGGACATCCGTTGGCGGTTTTAGATGGGGTTTACTCGACTTACGAATTTTTCCGAATTTTTCGTTTCCAATGCATTCCTATGGGGAAATCGCTTTTTTCGACTTATGAATTTTTCGACCTACAAATGTGCATTCGGAACGGATTAAATTCGTAAGTCGAGGTACCACTGTAGTTTTATTTTACTTCATTAGACCAGTAGTTATATAAGCTGTAGTGTTAACTTGACAACAAATACTTTGAGAAGAAGCGAAATGGGTAAAGGGTTTTATTCCCACATGGGAGTTCAACAAGAGAAGAGCTGAACTGAGAAAGAAGATGCTGGAAGACTTTCTGGGTGAATCTGCTAATGAAAAAGGAACCCCAAAATGTGGCATCGTGCACTGACATCTTATGCAGCAGAATCTGTTGCAAAGTCTGTTTTCTAAGCTATGAGGTATTATAAGCAACTTTATTAAGGAAAACCCATGTCAGAAGTGTTGAATCTCCTCAAAAACAGCTGGAAAAAAACTTCAAAAAAAATTGCAAAAAAGCTCAACAACTTTTTCACTTTTTGAAATAATGCAGCCCTATCTATACTTATTCATGTGCTGTCTTGTATCTTTTGATTTCTCTCGCCCTGCTGTGAGAATAAAATATTTGTTTTTGGAACTTGAAGCTATGTGTGTGAACTATTAATACACTTGCACAGTGTACGTTGAATTACCAAGTGATAGCAACAAACAAGACAATTGTTTGGCCCTCAGACAAATCCGGCTTCCTAACATGTGTGCACCCAAACCCACTGATCCTAATAATGAACATTACAGAATACATATGGGTTATCTCTTGTTTGGGGCGTCGCCATTTTGTGGTTTGCCCCTGGTGCCAAAAGGTCTTGGGTGTAACAGCTACCAGACCAGTCAAGTTTGATTTCAGAGGAAAGATACCATGAGGGGTGGGTGTCCCTGTTCCTATACCAGCCAAAACATATTTCATCTCTTTCCCCCAAATAACTGTGGGCATTTCCCAAATAACTCCCCCATTCTTCTCAAGGCACCTCTGTTCTTCTCGCTTCCTCTCTCTGCCTTTTACGTTTCTCCAAATTTCCCATCCTTTCTCCCCGCCCCCCTTTCTTGTGTGTTATTTTTTCCTCCTTCCCATACCTTTCTCTGCTAATTCTTATTTTCTGTTTCCTCTTTCCTGTCCTTCATTTCAGTTACGAGAAGTTTCTGAGGGGACAGCGTGCTTGTTGCTTGCGCCACACCCAGGGGAAAAGAGTTCAAAATAAACCCTGAGGGAATGAATGTGCTCAAGTGCGTGCAGCGGTAGTTGGAGTGTCCAAAGTTAGTAAGCGTAAGGGTCACCAGCTTCCAAAACACGGCATGGGAGGAACCCTGGGTGACCTTTTATGTTAGCGATGAGAGTGTAGGCCAGTGGTGGCGAACCTTTTAGAGACTGAGTGCCCAAACTGCAAACCAAAACCCACTTATTTATCGCAAAGTGCCCAGAGTTGTTGAGCTTTTTGGGGGAAGCTGCTGACCAAAATTTTGGAGCTTTTTGGGGGGGTCTCACACAAAAGTTGCTTTGCTTTTGGGGGGGTTCCCCCAAGCTGCTGAGCTTTTTGGGGGAGAGAGATAGAACAGAAATAAATGGTGAATGATACCTTCGCGGGAACTGACGTGCAGCACCGACATCATCCTCTACCAAAGCGCCCAAAAACCCAGCACAATAAGAGTTAAAAAAACGAACGCTGTTACGCCCAATCAGAAACAGCCACTGACGCAGCAAATTGAAAAACAGACCAATTGCTGAACACAATCTCTGGCTAACAGCAAAAAAAGAAAAAGAAAGAAAGAAGGAAGGAAAGGTTCCGGGTTTTAACAGCAGACGCAAGCTGTAGCCGGGGGGGGGGGAGAGAGAGAAAATGAGAGAGAATGGGGAAACAACAACAGCACAGATGGGCCGATGGTGCTCGTGCCAGCAGTGAGGGCTCTGCATGCCAGGTCTGGCACGCGTGCCACAGGTTTGCCACCACTGGTGTAGGCTATAGCAGCTGAAGCCCCCTGGGGCTCAATTGTGCTTGATACTAAAAGAGTCAATTTCCATTTGCAGCAGGGAGTGGCAATCTCAGCAAATCCAGTTACAGGCAGGTAGCCGCGTTGGCCTGCCGTATCTGAAGAAGTGTGCATGCACACGAAAGCTCATACCAATAACAAACTTAGTTGGTCTCTAAGGTGCTCCTGGAAGGATTTATTTTATTTTATTTCAGCAAATCCAGGTAATCCTAGAGACTCTCCCCCCCCCCACTTTTAATTGGGAGGCAAAGTGAATTGTTGTCCAAGAGGCAGGGGTGCAGGAAGGGGGCGGGGGGCGGTCCGCCCCATGTGTCATCACTGAGAGGGGTGACATTTGGCGTGCCGCCCACCCATGACTCCCAAGCCTACCCCGAGCCGTCGGGGGAAAGGACAGAGCTGCGCCGCCTTGCCGGAGACCCTCCTTCCCCCCCCCTTCATCTTGACAGCTCAGGGGAGGCTTGGGAGTGGCAGGCAGGTGTCACACCATTACCCTCCACTCCCTGGCTGCTTCCTGCACTGGGGCAAGCCTCCCCTGAGCTGTCAAAAGGAAGAGGGAAGGGAAGAAGGCTGCTGGCAAAGTGGCATGGCTCCCCCCCCCCCATCCAGGAAGCGGCGCACCATGGGTGGCTCGCTCTGCCCCTCTGGCTGTCTCGCCCCCTGGGACGTTCGCCCCGCCCCCATGGCCGCGCCCCTGCTGTGCACCACTCCGGATGCCGCAGCAGCTAGCTCCACCTCTGCCAAGAGAGCAAAGCTAAGCAGGTCTGTCTCCGCATAGCATGACTGTAAGATGAGTGTAAGTGTTTTTCTACGCACTCAGTCCCTTGGAGACACACTTGCTTTTAAGAAGTGGGAGCTAGCATTCTGAGGAAACCGAACCCTGCACCCAGGACCATTTATTCCAGTCCTGGAGAACCGAAGCACATTTGCAGCCTCGTCAAGAAACAAAAACGTAAAATGTAATTCGTCTTAAGAATTGCAGTGTTTATACCTTCAGCAGACGCAGAACTGGACTCTGAGGCAGCCATCGGCTCCCCCTTTTTTTGGATCACTTTGGATCAGCATTAGGAAGGCAGTAGCTGCACTGAAGATGACCATGCACATGGAACTTAAGCATTTAGTTTTGCATTTTTTTATTCCATTAATGCGAAATGTTTTATTATGCTTTTATATTTGTTGGAAGCTGCACAGAGTGGCTGGGGCAACCCAATCAGAAGGGTGGGGTTCTATTTAATTATTATTATTATTATTATTATTATTATTATTATTATTTCCTCCAAGCAGACTCAGATCTGCCTGGTGTCTCAAGGATCATATGCATTGTGCATATATTACAACAGCACCAAGTGACAAATTTCCACAAAAGACCTTAACTGCTGTTTTTCAGAAACTTGTTCTCCCTTTCACAAAGGACGATGCGACATAATTTTCAAGTGAGTAACTGTTTTAGGGCAATGATCAGGGCCAGATTTAAGTTTGATGAGGCCCTACGCTCCTGAAGGTAATGGGGCCCTTTCAGCTGTCCTTTGTCAACAACGAATTGTCACTGGGGTTTTTTTGTGTTGAATATATGCTATATGGTAATTTACGGACCAAATAGGCATCTAAAGCCATTTGGACGTAACAAAATACGTATTTTTTCAAAGTAATGGTTGAACTGAAATACAATTAAGAAGAGGTATATTAATAGTGAAATAATTATTAAGCTCTAACTTAAAATGATTTTTTTATTCATAGCAAACTTAATAATGCAAACACATTGGCATTTGGCAATAACAAAAATTCCTTTAGAAACACAATTTAGGTTTTATTTTATTTGTTTTTTATTTTATATTTTGGAAATGTACATCCAGTGTTGTTGTTTTTTCCTTTAAATTTCTTTTGGGGGGCCTCCAAGAGAGTGGGGCCCTAAGCTATAGCTTGTTTAGCATATATGTCAATCCGGCACTGGCAATGATACACAATTTTAAGAGGTGTATGGGGGGGGGCAACCATTTCCAAATAAGCAGGTACTGAGCCACAAAGCCAACCTCGGCAATTACAGAATAATATCATTTAAAAGAGGGGAAAGCAACCCTACAACGAACTATCATTGATATTTACAGCTCTCTCTTAGCTGCTGACTGGAGTGTGGTTAAGGTTGGTTCAATATACATTCAATTCAGTTTGAAGCTGTTGCAAATGATTACAGCTTTTGGAAGCAGATTTCACGAAGGGGCTTCAGCATCCCAAGTCTGAGTGTACCAGATAATGCAAGTGAAACAATGATGGCCGAGTCCCAAGAGAAGCTACTCTGTTTTGGTTTTCCTAATAATCCTGCCACATTTCCGACAACAAAATAAACAGCATTTGACAGCAACGAATGTGAAGACTGCCATGCAACCGATCAAGAAGGTAATGACATCCAGGGAGTGATATTGGTACCAGGTCAAGTGATGGGCAGCTACTCTCAAGTGCTTGGCACCTTTGTGGCGCATGACAAACTCAATCCAAAAGACAGCCCGGTCCAGTGGCTTTATCGGTTGGTCGTGGTAGATCTGCGACAGTCTCATTGCATTTTCCTTATATCTGGAGGATTGGATAAAGAAGGGGAGGGGGGAAGAGAGAAAAGGAAGAAGAAATTGGAATAAGGCCCAAACTCATGTTTCCATTGCAGTTTAGCAGGTGTTACAAGTCCCGTTTGTGGTCTCATTGGATGTGGAGCTCGGAGCCCAAGGAAGAAGGAGAGAAACTTAGAGAGTTGAAGAACCCCAGTGGAGTCCTCATGAGACAGGGAAGGTGGAATTGACAGCCCATGAAATGTCTGATCCTGAACGGGATTGCGTTAAAAATTATCTGACAAAATAGGGTTCCAACAACAACACTTGGCTGTGCCTAGACTAACTTCACAGATATAAGGGGAATTTTCTTTTTTAATAATGGAATACGGATTACTTAAATGTAAGAGAAATATGGAAACCGCAAAGAGATAGAGGGAAGTCAATTAACATGTAAGGGACTCAAACCAGTTTAGTGGAATAGAAAGAATGTGACGGTAAAGAAAAGAAAAGATGGCATATGAAAGTAATGTCTTTCTAGGAATTTTGGATATAGAATATTCAAACTATGGTTTATACTCCTTAAATAATTTTGTGTATTTTCTTTTTTAATTTTGATTTTAATTTTCATATTTTCTTTTATGTCTTTTTTGGTATATGTGGGTGTAAGGATTAATTTATTTTCTTTTTTTGGTAAATTTTAAAAATGCAATAAAGATTAATAATAAAAAATAGAAATGAACAAAAAAGGGGAGGGGAGAAATGTCTGATGCTGGGAAGAGGTTCAGTGGTCTGTGGTTAGATCTGGTTTGCAGAGAGGCTGAGTGGGTTTGCAGAGGAGCACCCATCTCTATGGTATTGGACACCCCTAGCCCAACATCTCCCACTGTGGAGCAGCCTCCAGCATCTCTTCCTGTCAGTGAAGGGCCTCCCTCACCTGGAGAGGCAGCTGAAAGCAAAGGTGATGCTGAGCCTGACTTTGCCTCCATTTTTATGGACACAGAGATGCCAGCACCAGTACAAAAATTCGACTGAGAGTCAGCCCATTCGACAGAGTGCCTTTTTGCTTTCCAAGTCTTGAGACTCCAGCCACTTGCCTCCCCCTCTTCAAAAGGAAGGTGCAGGGTGTGTGTTGCTTCTTAGGTCAATGTCTTAGGCTTGCGTTTATCCATGTATCTGCCCTCTGATGTTCCTTGTAATCTGTACCTTATGTACCAATCTGATTTGAGCATTAAAGCCTTTGGACATTTGAGTTCTTCATCCGACAGTGAAGGCAGGCCCTCCAAGTGTCTCTATTTTCCTGAGACAGCGCCAGATTTACAGAAGCCATGATTTGATCCTGGAATGTCCCACTTTTCCTTTAAAAAGGTAAAGGACCCCTGACAGTTAAGTCCAGTCACAAATGAATCTGGGGTTGCGGCGCTCATCTCGCTTTACTGGCCGAGGGAGCCGACATTTGTCCACAGACAGTTTTTCCGGGTCATGTGGCCAGCATGACTAAGCCGCTTCTGGCGAACCAGAGCAGCACACGGAAACGCGTTTACCTTCCCGCTGGAGCGGTACCTATTTATCTACTTGCACTTTGACATGCTTTCGAACTGCTAGGTTGACAGGAGCTGGGATCGAGCGACGGGAGCTCGCCGCATCATGGGGATTCGAACCGCTGACCTTCCTATCGGCAAGCCCTAGGCTCAGAGTGGTTTAGACCTTAGGACATCCCTATTTTCATCAGAGAAATATTGGAGGGTATGGAGTTATGTGACCCCCCCCCCCCGAGCCAAGGAGATAACTATACAACCTTTAGAAGACATCGGAAGGCAGCCCTGTTTAGGGAAGTTTTTAAATGTTTAATGTTTTATTATGTTTTTATATGTGTTAGAAGCCACTCAGAGTGGCTGGGGTAACCCAGTCAGACGGACGGGGTAACAAGAAACAAATCTAGTATGACATCATTACTTAGCCATTTGCTGCAACAGAGTCACATGCTTACCTCTCTCAAAATGGTGATGCAGGGTTAAAGGTTACCTGTTTGCCACTCAAAATCCAAAGTGGCTTAGTGCAAAGGGGCTTTGAGATTTGGGAGAGGGGTTTTCTTTTAAAAATTGCTTGACATTTTAAGCTGCTAGAATTTTGATTGCCAAAAATTGGAAAGGTGAAGAGCTAGAATTTTGATTGCCAAAAATTGGAAAGGTGAAGAGCTCCCAAGAAGATTGGCAGATGAAGTTAATTGAGTATATGGAACTTGCAGAACTGACCGCGAAGCTCCGAGACCAGAGGGAGGAGAAGGTGCAAGAAGATTGGAAGAAATTTAAAGACTATTTGAAACAACGTGAAAAGTTGGACATTTGAAGTGAAATCAGTGAATATAATAGGTGATAGCTATGCAATGTTAGGTTAAAATAGTATATAAGAAGTTAAGATTTTGTTTTTATATTAGAAGTTATGAGTATGAATAAGTTGATAGAGATAAGATAAGATGTTATTTTAAGACGAAGAATAATGGTGAATGATTGTTAAAATAGTTACAAAGTTACTAAAGTAAATTAGAACTGAACGCAGAAGGGAGAACGGAGGAAGTCCCTGGAATAAGATTTGAAATAAGATCAAGGTTTTTATGTATTTGTTTAAATTTTTGTTGTATGTAGTGTTTATGTATTGTTTGTATAAATTTGTCATTTTTCTTGAAAATCAATAAATTCTTATAAAAAATTAAAAAAGACATTTTAAGTGGGGGGGGGGGGTTGTCCACTCACGTGGCGTTGCGAATCACAGCTTTCACGGCGTCCAACAAATCTTCTGTTTTCATTGTATGGAGGTCCAGCTCCACAGCCATCCCCTTTGCCTTCATGTGTACAATATTGTCGGGCTGGTCAGAAAACAAAGGAATCCCCACTATGGGAACACCATGGTAAATGGCTTCATACATCCCATTGATCCCACCATGTGCTATGAAGGCTTTGGTCTTGGGGTGCCCTGGAGGAGGAAGATGAGAATCTAGTGACTATGGGATGATAAAGGCAGGTTATTAAAGTTTATAGAACTCAAAACTGACCCTGTTCAGCACATAACAGCTTCGTAAATTTGTAGTTCCAGATCTCCTGAATAGCTGAAAACACAAAGTACCAAATATCTGAGCTCAGCTAGCTTGCTCTGGCTTGGGCCAAGATTTGAAAAATAGCACTGTCTGAGGGATTTTTTTTCCCCTTGGGATGAACCCAGGTATTTCCCCTGCCTCTTCCCCCCCCCCTCCTTCCCCAAGAAGTTACACCTGTGAGAAACAGGTGTGAGAAACAGCTGCTGGATGAGGGGTAATAACTTGATCCAACTGGGGAATGGCAGAAGAAATATGACAATCAGAGGCAAATAGCAGAGACAGCCTGCATCTCACCTTGTGTGGAGGCGGGGGGGGGGGTCGGGTCTGATTCAACTCTTGGATGAGGGAAGCTCAGTCAAAGAGCTTGTGCCAATTGGTTGCACCAGACAAGGAGTGGGGCCACACCAGCAAGCAGTAAGTGGGAAGGGGATGTGCAAAAACCTTGAAATTGCATCCTTGCAAGTCTTCAGCTGGGATTCTCCCCATCCAAGTGTTTCCCAAGAGCTTTGGCATATTTCCTAGGGATTGGCAGAACACTGCAGTGAAGCCGTAACTGCAACAAGCATGAGGTCTCTCTCACCTAGAAGATCATTTTGTGGTATCCAGTCATAAATCCTGGTGTTTCCTCCTAAGGTTTCTGGCCTTTTCCCTTTGTGGCGCCAAAGAATCTGGAATTGGAGAGGAAATGAAAAGACTGTTCTCTGTAGCTCAGGTTGCAAGGAAAACTGGGATGGACCCCCCCCCCAGCATTCTACACACCTTGCTTGATCTGTAAAGGACCCCTGACCATCAGGTCCAGTCGTGTCCAACTCTGGGGTTGCGGCGCTCATCTCGCTCTATAGGCCGAGGGAGCTGGCGTTTGTCCGCAGACAGCTTCCGGGTCATGTGGCCAGCATGACAAAGCCGCTTCTGGCGAACCAGAGCAGCGCACGGAAACACCATTTACCTTCCCGCCGGAGTGGTACCTATTTATCTACTTGCACTTTGATGTGCTTTCGAACTGCTAGGTGGGCAGGAGCAGGGACCAAGCAACGGGAGCTCACCCCGTCACGGGGATTCAAACCGCCGACCTTCTGATCAGCAAGCCCTAGGCTCTGTGGTTTAACCCACAGCGCCACCCGCATCCCACGTTGATCTGTAGGCTTCTCCAATAACTTGAGCTGTCCTTCTGCTTTCTAATATGGATCCTCAACACTGGCTGCTTAGCCACTTTCTTTAGTGACAGTATAATAATAATGCACCATATTTCTGTACCACATCTGTGTCCCTGATATATAGTAGCCTAGTAGACAACTAAACAATACAGCATTTATATATTAAGAAAATATATAAGCTGCATTTAAACAATCAAGTATGTTGGACTGTTCTCACTCCACATTCCCCCAGCACTGAGAATGCATAATGTAGGAGTAAATCTGAAAAAAAGATTCAAACTAAGAGTTATCCAGTGCTAATTCCATCTGCTCCTCAAAGCAGACCTTATGGAGCCTATCTTCTCCTCTCTGAATTGTGTTGCATTATTATACATCTCATAACAAGTATTAGGCTAGGGGTAGCCTCATCGTCTAAGCCTGCTCTAATTTATTTAAGTAGGAATAGATTTCAAGAAAAGCAAGTCTTTAAAATGTCTGTTGTAAAAGCATGCAATTTCACAGCCAGGGTAAGGAAATCAGGGAAGCATTTTCACAAGTCTACTATACAAGTGAATTATTATTATTTTTTAACCAAATGGCATGAACACTGACCTTCTGTGGAAGTTGGCTGAGTGCCGACGCAACCATGTTACTCTTTTCATCTGTTAAGTTTGGAACAAGAGAGCCCAGAGAAAACACCACAATGCCATGTTCCCCTGAACTCTGGACAAATTCTTCCATTTCCTGTCAAAAGATTAAAAGCATTCTTTATAAACCAACAAACCGCCTTCCTCCGTGTCTTTGCCATGTAAACCTGATGCATGAATTAGCAAATCGGGTTCTACCATGAGTAAGAGCACGTGTTGCGATCGGGACCTGGCAAGACACATCCCTTCCTGTGGGGGTGGGGCCGGTAGCCGGCCTTAGCAGCTATAGGGCAGTTAGAGTTACTGGGCAAAAGTAAATGTTGCAACTTGTGATGGACAGCTTAGCGTCCTATATATTCCTCTGCACGCAGGGTGATCCTTCTCTTGGCTTCGGCTTCTGATCACCCATCCCGCCCCCCCTCTTTTTCTTAGGCCTCTGTGCTTGACCTTGCAACTGCCTGTCATGGGGTCGTCTGCTTTTGGGGCAGAGGCCCAGTAGGAATTTGTCCATCTGGCTGATTGGCTGTTGCCATTTGGTTTTGCCTACTGCAGTAGCAACTTGTCACAACTTGTAAGGTTGGCGGTTAGGCATTGGTTCCTGTGTGGATTGCTGGATTGGGCGGTGCCCATCCAGAATCATGATGATGCTGGGAATTCCGTTAAAGGAATCCGGCGACTCTTATGCTTTGTCCGAAGCCCCCGGTAGGGGTTAGGGCCGTGGCCGAGTCCCCGGGACCATGGGGAGAGGGAAGCGTGTTGCCCCCCGTTCCTTAACTCTCCTCAGCGGCATTCTCCCAATCGCTGGTTCTAGGCCAGCCTCTGTCCCGGTGTGACAGTAGTCTGAACCAATGCCTACGCAACCACTCACCGAATTTGTATTTAAATAAAGTTGTGGCCCTAAATTATTTGCCAAAAACCCAAACAAAAATTATGTCTCCTGTGTCAAGTCAATGGGGGGTGGCTTGAGGTCCTCGATACGCAATGTTAAGACTAACACTTAAAGTTGTGCTGGACTCTGAGTGAGAAGGTGGTCTTTAAGGTCCAGTTTCCAAACTGTGTTTCCAGCATCTTAGAAGGAGGTTGCAGTGCCCTTTAGGACCGAGGAGTAACAGTTTGTGTGCTCAACCAGTCTGGGTTTTCTGTGCTATCAGAAAAAGCAGAGCTGTGCCCTGGGAAATGTTTCAGGAATGTATGTCCCTTGTAGAGAAATCTGAAATGGTGCCCCTGGATTGAAACCCAGACAATAATATCTCTCCCCCACCCCACCCCAATTCATTAAATTTGATTACCGCCCTTCATCCGTAGATCTCAGGGTGGTTTGCATCATAAAATAAAAATGCAATATACATAATAGAAACAATAACAAAAAAACTCCACAAACCAATAACCGTCCTGCTCCCACAAACACATTTTAAAGGGTATCGGATGTTAATCATGTTGGGATTTTATTCCACCGTTGCTGGATGTGTGATTGTTTTCATCACATGTCTGTGTGGGGACGCGGATGGCGCTGTGGGTTAAACCACAGAGCCTAGGGCTTGCTGATCAGAAGGTCGGCGGTTCGAATCCCCACGACGGGGTGAGCTCCCGTTGCTCGGTCCCTGCTCCTGCCCACCTAGCAGTTTGAAAGCACGTCAAAGTGCAAGTAGATAAATAGGTACCGCTCCGGTGGGAAGGTAAACGCGTTTCCGTGTGCTGCTCTGGTTCGCCAGAAGCGGCTTAGTCATGCTGGCCACATGACCTGGAAGCTGTACACCGGCTCCCTCGGCCAGTAACGCGAGATGAGTGCCACAACCCCAGAGTCGGACACGACTGGACCTAATGTTCAGGGGTCCCTTTACCTTTACCTGTATTGACATTCCATACTATTGGAGTCATAAGAACTGAAGTTCAGTCACACTGTTCCGTTATGTAGTACTATTGCTTTTATGTTCTCTCTTGCATATGATAAATTAGCTTAGATTCCACACCTCAAATGCCTAACTTCTGCTTGGACTCTGCTATCTGATTGTGTGCATACATCCTCAGATATGTGTTGCAGAAGCGTGGTGGGAAAGAAGAGTGATGAATCATCCCGAGGGTCACTTGTGGGGGAGAACACAGCTGCCTGGCATTTTCCAAGTTGGTTCCAGAAATCCAGCGTGGTTTAATATAACAACAAAGGTGGTGGGAGATGGAAAAGGGAAGGGGGGGGATGGTAAGGAGGGGGGTGGGGTAATAGGAGAATTAAGAGGAATACTATAAAGGCTGACCACGGCACTCCGACATCAGAGGGGGAAATGGGTCATGAGATTGGAAGAAATATTTAGGCATTTGTTTAAATGAGTTGGTTTTTATATTTTTGAAGTCAGAATCAGAAGGAACACTGGCAACAGCATTACTTAGTTAATGGAAAAAGGATATAAGAAGTTAAGATTTGGAATTAGATGTTTTATTGTTAAGTATAAGTTGTATGATTTAAGAAAGGATAATTATAATTGTTAAATTAAAATTAAGATTAGGAGTAAGAACTAGATTTTATAATGTTACAAAGTTACAAAAGAAGATCAGAAATGAACGCATAAGAGAAAACGGGGGGAAGTCCCAAACCTAGGATTTTAATAGAAGAGAAGGATTATTAATTAATTGTTTTGTTTTGTTTGTGTGTTTTTGTCTAGTTAGTGTAATATGTGTATTTTGTGTATTTTAATTTTGAAAATCCAATAAATTTTTGTTAAAAATAATATATATATATATATATATATATATATATATATATATATATATATATATATATCTCACAACAAATTAATCCAAGGCCTGGTTGAAGAGGAAATTTTTTTGCCGGGCACCTAAATGTGTATAATGAAGATGCCACATGAACCTCCCTCGATCTATCCTTCCCTCATTCTGCCACTCAGAATGTCATACCAGACTTCACCCCTTGAAAAGACTGCCTGCGTCTTCAGATTTGAATGCTACAAAACTGCCAATCATCTTAGAGTCAGGGTTGCTCTTTATTTAGAGCAAGATTTGGAAATCAATCCATACCTCCTCCACATATAATTAAATGTTCCTAAGTTGTCCTCTCCCTGGAGGCAGTGAGAGATTTCACTTTCTTGGGTTCCATGATCACTGCAGATGGTGACAGCAGTCACAAAATTAAAAGACGCCTGCTTCTTGGGAGGAAAGCAATGACAAACCTAGACAGCATCTTAAAAAGCAGAGACATCACCTTGCCGACAAAGGTCCATATAGTTAAAGCTATGGTTTTCCCAGTAGTGATGTATGGAAGTGAGAGCTGGACCATAAAGAAGGCTGATTGCCAAAGAATTGATGCTTTTGAATTATGGTGCTGGAGGAGACTCTTGAGAGTCCCATGGACTGCAAGAAGATCAAACCTATCCATTCTGAAGGAAATCAGCCCTGAGTGCTCACTGGAAGGACAGATCCTGAAGCTGAGGCTCCAATACTTTGGCCACCTCATGAGAAGAGAAGACTCCCTGGAAAAGACCCTGATGTTGGGAAAGATGGAGGGCACAAGGAGAAGGGGACGACAGAGGACGAGATGGTTGGACAGTGTTCTCGAAGCTACCAACATGAGTCTGACCAAACTGCGGGAGGCAGTGGAAGACAGGAGTGCCTGGCGTACTCTGGTCCATGCGGACATGAAGAGTCGGACACGACTAAATAACAAGTTGTCCTTGCCACTTCTTTATCGTGCTACCACACGCCCTCCCCTTTCCCCAGAGGTGCTTTGAAGTAGAACCAGGCATAGTTATCATGCACAGGTGAAGGGCAAAGGAGAGAATTACCTCTGGCAAAGGCTTGGCTGGCTTCAAGTGCAGACCCCCCACAAACTCAAAATTGGGTAGGAAAGGCCGCGGGAATTCAAAGTCCCAGTAGGTGCGGACCAACCAGATCTCTGCTTTCCCCATCACTTCACATAATGTTGTGGGTCTCCCTGTTGAACGAGGGAAAGGGAATGAGGTTAAATGCAGCTTGTATTTTCTTTACAGATAAGAGGGCTTTAGCAAACTTGTTTGCCGAAATAAAAGGAAGCTGGATCCCACATTACATTTTAACTATATACTTTACACCTGAAAAAAGAAGAAAAGAAATTTGAACAGGAACTGGGGACTGAGTCTGCAGAAAGACATGTCATGCTACACATTTGTTAGGAAGCCAGAACTGGCTATGGCTCCTTCATAGATATTCTTTCAGTGCCAAATCCATATTTACTCTTCTATAGTATTTAGAATAATCCTTTGCTCTGAAGTCAGAATTGGTAGCTGAATGTGCATCAGTACCAGTCTCGGCCTCCCCAATCTGATGTCCTTCAGGTGCTAGCTGGGGCATATGGAAGTTTTAGGCTGAAATGCTCCATTAGACTGAATTTCTCAATTTGCGATTTATTTTTTTAAGTTGCTGCAAAGAAATTATCAGCATTTTAGTGCATATTTTATTCTAAGACACAAATTTTTGTGTGGCAGCTGCCCTATTGCATGTTGTTGTTGTTTTGCAAGCAATTCCCTCTATCATAATACATTTTTATAAGGTCTCCTCACTGGTGTATGCATTCTCATGCCCGCTTCACTTAATGTCTTGTAATTTCTTTTGTATTGGTTATTTTCTAGTTAGTTGCTTATAGAAAACCCTTAAGAAAAGGAGTTTTAAAAAGAGAGAAATTCTTCTAGATCCATTTGTATTTGCCCAGGAGGGAGAGCAATTTGGTGGAGCAAGAAGGCAGCAAGGCAGGTGAGATCTGCTCCTTCCCTTACAGGTGGTCAGGCTTGGTAGTATCTATCTCCAGCTGACCGTGGCTGTACACAGCCTCAGGATGAGACCTTTCCAATCCTGCTACTAGGAGGTCCTTTCTAACTGGTCATGTCAAGGACTGAAGTTGGAATCCTTGGCCTCTTTAGAGCATCTTCTCTACCTAATAATAACAATACCTTGGGCAGAAGAAACAAAAAACAGGCTTACCTAACACCTGACTGTAATAAGAGTCCCACTCTCCAAACCAAGTCTGGAAAACATGATCTTGCAGATGGTAAGATATTACATTTTTCACCCTTTCTCCAAATGACATTCTGTCTGTGAGCTCAGACAAAACAGCCGGAACATACGAAGGAGGAGCAGGTATCTTCCCACAGTGTCTTTCTATGGTTGAGGCTGGCATGTACCTCAAGGAGTACATAAATGGGATGTCCAATTTCAAGGCAATCAGGTCTCCACAGAACGCCACAGGGTCTGAAAGAAGCACATCATATTTGCTCCTTGCCAGGCGGGCCATGAGTTCCTTATTGGCCAGAACCCCTTCGCACATGTCCTTCTGAAAGTCATGCAATTTCCTCACCTCTCTCCCCATCTCTTGGTAAAACCTGTAGAATGTCAGGGTGGTTGGCTTGTTGTTCAGCCATGCCCATACGACGTCCGCAAAAATGGATTTGGCCTCATCCTTTCCATAGGACACTGGAAATACCTCAAACTTAGCCGCGGATATATCATCACTGGGTTTGACTAAGAGTGGTGCCGTTGAAACTAGGATGGTGACGTTGTGGCCTCTGCGTAGCAGTTCTTGAATGATGACCTTAACATTTAGCCAATGACTGGCTTCTGCTGGCCAAATAAGCACATTCCCACAGGAAATGGTTCCTATTAAGGCAACCTGAAGTATTAGCAGCTGAACTGCAACCACAGTTGCTGAGGCAGAGGACGCAAGACGCTTTTCTGGGGCAGCCATGTTTCTTCTTCTATCACTCCACAACAGAGGAAAATTATTCAGCGTTTCGTTTCTGTGAGAAACCTCCCGTCCCAAGTTTTCCTTTCACAGAGGACTTTGTTGAGTCGGGTTTTTCAACTCTCCAAGCGAGCAGAACCCTGTCATTGAATATTTCTGAAATGAAAAGACAAATCACACAGCATTCCTCCCTCACTACTTCCGACAAAAATCATAACCTTCCCATACCATTTCGGATCCAGTCAAGATTAGCTCTTCTTACAAACCCACCCAAACCTTCTCATTATGTTAATATGTGGTGAACTATATTTCTTCTTCAATTTCTTATTAAAGAAGTTAGGTGCATGGCAACATTGCTTTTATTATCTGTGAGTAATCTGTCAATCATATTAGTGACCTAAGGTTACTATATAAGTGCATACGCTTAACATTCATTTCTTGGTACAAGGTTGCTTATCCATTCGTAAATTCTGGACTAGGGCGCCTTCTTATTTAAAAGCAACCAATTTCTTCTCTGCTAGAAAAGGTTAAGAGCAGGGGTGGACTTTGGTAATGTTTCGTAATATGGTGCCTTGGGCTGCGGGATGTTCCCGTCCTCTAAATCAGAAGTAGCCCTTGGGATGTTGTTGCACTCAAACTCCCAGCCAGCCAGCAGGGCCAGTGATCAAGAATGATGGAAATTCAATGGCACTGAGAGGGCAGGTGTTGGCTACTGAAGAAGAGGTATAACTGATTGGTTCAAAATTGGGAAAGGAGTACGACAAGGCTGTATATTGTCTCCCTGCTTATTTAACTTATATGCAGAATTCATCATGCGAAAGGCTGGGCTGGATGAATCCCAAACCGGAATTAAGATTGCCGGAAAAAATATCAACAACCTCAGATATGCTGATGATACAACCTTGATGGCAGAAAGTGAGGAGGAATTAAAGAACCTTTTAATGAGGGTGAAAGAGGAGAGCGCAAAATATGGTCTGAAGCTCAACATAAAAAAACTAAGATCATGGCCACTGGTCCCATCACCTCCTGGCAAATAGAAGGGGAAGAAATGGAGGCAGTGAGAGATTTTACTTTCTTGGGTTCCATGATCACTGCAGATGGTGACAGCAGTCACAAAATTAAAAGACGCCTGCTTCTTGGGAGAAAAGCAATGACAAACCTAGACAGCATCTTAAAAAGCAGAGACATCACCTTGCCGACAAAGGTCCATATAGTTAAAGCTATGGTTTTCCCAGTAGTAATGTATGGAAGTGAGAGCTGGACCATAAAGAAGGCTGATCACCGAAGAATTGATGCTTTTGAATTATGGTGCTGGAGGAGACTCTTGAGAGTCCCATGGACTGCAAGAAGATCAAACCTATCCATTCTTAAAGAAATCAGCCCTGAGTGCTCACTAGAAGGACAGATCCTGAAGTTGAGGCTCCAGTACTTTGGCCACCTCATGAGAAGAGAAGACTCCCTAGAAAAGACCCTGATGTTGGGAAAGATGGAGGGCACAAGGAGAAGGGGACGACAGAGGATGAGATGGTTGGACAGTGTTCTCGAAGCTACTAACATGAGTTTGGCCAAACTGCGAGAGGCAGTGAAGGATAGGCGTGCCTGGCGTGCTCTGGTCCATGGGGTCACGAAGAGTCGGACATGACTGAACGACTGAACAACTACAACAACCCTTGGTCTAAATGATTAAGCACCAACGTTTGGAAAGTGGGGGCTATTTTTATCTAGGCAATGTCAAAATACTGGGTGAAACAGTTCACATACACAGTTGGGCTTCCAAGTGGGAAACCCAAATTTTATGGAAGCTTATCAGCATTTCCTCAATGAGAAAATCAGAAATGGGCAAATATCTCTCATATTTGCACGCTGTGTTTGTTCTTCCTCTTCAATATGGAGTCGTAAGGGCAGGTGTTTTGGGTGTATTTTGGTGTATATTTGTGGTTTCTCTTTTGCTAAATTTGGTATTCATTTCATTTATATCTCAACTTTCTTTTCTTCATGGAACTCAGGACATGGTACACAGAGTTCCCAGCCAAATTCCATCCTGGAACTGACCAGGTGCAGACCTCCTTAGCAACCAGAAGGCTGTGACATCAAGTACCTTCTGACCAAGCCCTGGGCCATGTTGTTCTCTTCACTGTCATCCTGGCCAAAAATTCACTTTGCCTTCCCAAACAAATTATATTCAGAGTCTCCTGACTTACCTGGATTCGCTGAGACCTCCACTTCCTGTCACTAGTAGTAGAGAAACAGGTGTGCCCTTGGACTTATACTGAGAACAAACACTGCTACTCACTACGGGAACTTGGCTGTTTATTTTTGACCAAGGTACAACTGAGGCCCAGAGCCTTTAACTACATCCAGCCAGCCTACCAATAACGCAAGAAAGAACCAGGGGTTTTTATCACCATGCTGCATCTACAAAGTCCCTCCTACAATTAATAATTTTTCATTCTCTCGTTACCATTGCATACAGTCTATCACATTCTTTCCCAACAATTTATTAACTCATCACAAACAGTCCAGAGGCCCCTCTCTGCTTCTAATAGACCAGGCATGTCCAAAGTCCCTTTTCAGGTTCTGGTCCACTTCACTCAAAGCGAATTTCAACTTTGCCATGAGGCGGCTGTGCTGGCAATATACTTCAGAGTAATCTCTGAGTGCCCTAAGGGTAGTAGCCAATCCATCCTTGCCTTCCACAAGATATGAAACTGACCCTAATTTCTGGAGTACTTTGGATGGAATTCCATTCACCTAAACAACGGGAGCCATAGTCCCCACCAAGTCCTTCTGCTTTCTGATAGACCTTACCATGCTAGAACTGAAACGGAACCTGTTCTGCTGGTGTGAGCTCACTGGACATGACTCAACAGGTTGGGAATATAACAAAAGAAAACAGTGCATGTAGCTGCCTACCGAAAAACATTGCCAGTATATCACCTGTTTCGTTTCGTGCTGTGGTTCAATAACTGAAAAAAGGTTGCTGTCCCTGCAAATGTGTGAACAGTACTTGAAAGCAGACACGTCAATCTTTACTGATAAACGCAATAAATTTTGTCACCTATCAAAGCTAACGCCTCCTTTTCGGGATCTGCATAAGCTGGTTTTGCCTTGAAGAGACATGGAAACAATGGATCATTCTCACCTGCGTCCTTTAAGGGGTAAGCTCCCTTACCCACAACTGCAGAAGCATCACAGGCAAACAGCACTAGAAGAGAAGGATTAAATTATGCCAAAGGCAGAGGCCAGCTACCGGTACCCATGAGGCAGGGTGAAGGCGTCACTGGGCTCCCCCACCACTTCCGCCACCAGTGAGGGGGAAATGAACCCTCAGGGCAGAAGCCCTCAGCCCTACACCAGTGTGGTGTAGTGGTTACGAGTGGTAGACTCATAATCTGGGGAACCGGGTTCGTGTCTCCACTCCTCCACATGCAGCTGCTGGGTGACCTTGGGCTAGTCACACTTCTCTGAAGTCTCTCAGCCCCACTCACCTCACAGAGTGTTTGTTGTGGGGGAGGAAGGGAAAGGAGAATGTTAGCCGCTTTGAGACTCCTTCAGGTAGTGAAAAGCGGGATATCAAATCCAAACTCTTCTCTTCCAACTAAGTTTGGTGAGAGCCACATTGCCAATCAGCTTGACCCCCTCTGAGAGAGAAGCTGTGCAGCAACACTTGAAGGAGTGCAGAAGCAGCAGCAGGGGCAGGAGGAAGCAATTCCCATTTTGCCTCAGGTGGCAAAATGGGGTGGGTCCCCCCAGCCAATGGAAATGTACTGGTCAGGGCCAGCTTGCTTAAATAAAATGTCTGCTGAGAAACCAAGGAACAAACCTATGCTTGTCTTTGAAACAGCAGCTCATACAATGACTGCCTAAATTCCCCCCCCCCACTATGTGATGACTACCTGTTGATGAAACAAATATTTATCCGGATTGGGGGAGGGGTACACACCTTTTCCCATTCACTTCCAGCCCTGCATTAAAAAGGTAAAGGGACCCCTGACCATCAGGTCCAGTCGTGTCTGACTCTGGGGTTGCGGCGCTCATCTCGCTCTATAGGCCGAGGGAGCCGGCGTTTGTCCGCAGACAGCTTCCGGGTCATGTGGCCAGCATGACAAAGCCACTTCTGGCGAACCAGAGCAGCGCACGGAAACGCCGTTTACCTTCCCGCTGGAGCGGTCCCTATTTATCTACTTGCACTTTGACGTGCTTTCGAACTGCTAGGTGGGCAGGAGCTGGGACCGAGCAACGGGAGCTCACCCCGTGGCAGGGATTCGAACTGCCGACCTTCTGATCAGCAAGCCCTAGGCTCTGTGGTTTAACCCACAGCGCCAACCGGGTCCTTAGCCCTGCATTAGTGCCCACTATTTTTAAACAACAATAAATAAAAATCAAATCCTACTTGGAGACATTTTTTATTTGCAAATACAGGAAAGCAGCTATACTTGTTAATGTTTGGACCTTTGCTCTGTTAAATGGAAGACATGATAAGATTAGCAGGTTTCTGCTTAATGAACAACTTTGCCACCGCAGAATCAGCTGTATGCTGGCTGTGTCTTTTTGAGGACACTTCCAGACAGGGGCTTAATTGGACATTGGCAAGAGGTGTTTTCTCGGTTGGGCCAGCTGCCAGGGGAACTCCCATCCAAACTCTGCTGGCATTGGCCAATTAGCTGGCAGCCATGCAATCCGGCCTTCCATTCGCCGGATCACTTGACACGGTCCAAGGCCTGGCCGCAACACCGCCCACCATGGAAGGTGAGTGGACTTGCATTTTCCCTAGAAAGAGCAAATTTGGGTTAAATAAGGTGAGGAGGGGGTTGGCATTTTGATGTCAATGTATTTGTGTGGGTACTGCAAACAAACAAGATGTACTTATCTCTGAAACTGGGCACTTCCCAACGGTCACTGTTTTTGGGTGGAATTCGTTCACATCCCAGCAAATTCAGGTTGCACAATTAAAGCTGATCTGGAGCTCTTGCAAAATAAGTCCGTCTCTCCAAATGATTATCCTCCCAACGGGGAGGTGTACTCAAAAGGATGGGGTGGCACTTGCTTGATGCAATATCATCTACTTCTCTCCATACACGCACACAAATCAGAATGAAAGCTCACTAAATAGCTGCCATTGTCTAATCACTCTGCAAATAATTCAGGCTGCATGCTCATTAAACATTAAGCCAGTCATCTGGAAGTGATCTCGGATAGATTTCTGTTTTGGGAATAATAATAATAATAATAATATTCTATAAGACCTTTCATCTGAAGATCACAGGGTGTTTTACAATATAAAAACACAATAATACAAACAAAAACAACAAACAAAAGGTCGTCCACCCACACAGTTTAAAAGCCCATATATTGTTTAATCAGCCAAAGGCTTGGGAGAAGAGGAATATTTTCTCCTGGCACCTGAAGATAATGTAACAAAGGTGCTAGGTGAGTCTTCCGCAAGTGGGGAGCCACCACATAAAATCCATTAGCACCATCAAATAATTCTCTACAATCAGCTTTTATCTCTCCATTGTTTTCCTCTGTTGTTTTATTATGCTGAGTTAATTCTTTCTGAAAATACAATTTTTTCAAAAGGAAAAGATCAGAGCAGTACCCCTAGCACTCTGCGGTTGACAGGCTTCTAGTTTTGTTCTTGTTCATTAATTTAATGGCTGATCTAGATGGCAACATCTGCCTGGTGCCTTCTATTATTACCAATAGCATTCCTCTGGCTGCCACTAGCAACCATTTTGACGAGCTCTCTAATAGTTGTACACTTTGGATAGCTATTCTCGCAGAGCCTTCGTTTCTGCTTTCCACTCTAGATGTCTTGCCCTACCATGTTCAAAGCATTCAGGTAGCCGTCCCTGCATCTCTCCACTGTGATACTTTTTCTGTAATCCAAACCATGCCTACTTAATGGGTCTTACTCCCCCGGGTGAGTGGGGTTAGGATTGCAGCCTTAGATCGTCTTATTTCACAGTCCAGTTCTCCCAGGGGATCTATCAGGTATGTTGGATGTTCAGATATGATTTTGACCCGAGTGGTTACAATCATGACATACTGCGAGAGATACCATGACCCAATTTGTCCCAGTACATCTCATGCCAAATAATACACCAGTTAGTAGGTCATACGACAGGTGGCATTGTGGTCTAAACCACTGAGCCTCTTGGGCTTGCCAATCAGAAGGTCAGCGGTTCGAATCCCCACGACGGAGTGAGCTCCCGTTGCTCTGTCCCAGCTCCTGCCAACCTAGCAGTTCGAAAGCACACCAGTGCAAGTAGATAAATAGGTACCGCTGCGGCGGGAAGGTAAACGATGTTTCCGTGCGCTCCGGTTCTGTCACAGTGTTCCGTTGTGCCAGAAGCGGTTTAGTCCTGCTGGCCACATGACCCAGAAAGCTGTCTGTGGACAAACGCCGGCTCCCTCGGCCTGAAAGCGAGATGAGCACCACAACCTCATAGTCTCCTTTGACTGGACTTAACCATCCAGGGGTCCTTTACCTTTACATTTTGCCCTGTGTTTCCTATGTGGTCTTTCCTGTTGTGGGATTGTAAACTGTGTTTCCCATTGTAGCATTATATGCTGTTCAGAGGCCCAAGCTCCTCTCCTTCAGTCAAACAAATCCTCATTTTCCTGCACACATTTTCTCAAACAGGCATTGTCCATATGCATTAGCTCAGTAATACTTATTTACAAATCCTGGATAGGTCCCACCTTACTATAGTCCCTTACTATGTGCAGGGACACGGGTGGTGCTGTGGTCTATGTTGGGAAATTCCATTCCACCTTAAGCTGCAGACATGGAATTGTTGTGTGTCACATGTCTGTTTATACACCAGTACAGATTGCTGGGAACTTCCATTGTGTATAGCTTTTGCTTTTGAGACTCTCTCTGAGGAGACTAAGGAGAGACAACATGTTTTTTCTTTGTCCTGATTTATGCTCAATAAATATGTTTGTAAGTATGCTTTCACAAGCCTCTCCTCGCCACTTCTGCTGCGCAGCGAGCTCTGCTAATATGGTGTACCCAGGCTTTTGAAGTCTGGGCCGCAGATTTATGTCGCACCAGAGATCGGGGATCGTCCAGCAGGTCGGCTGGAAAGGTATGATTCAGCTGGGGGCTAGCCAGCTGGCCTCCCGACTCCCTCTGGATACCAACAGTCTAAACCTCTAGGTACATCCTGAGAGTCTACATCTGCTGTCAGTAACTGGCCCTTCCCCATGCTGTTGAATCCGTGACTAAAATATCTGAAGTGGGATTACAGGGGTGTTGACTGTGTGCAGTTGCATCACAGACAAAACACACACACAGAGAGAAAGACTGTGTGCCATCCCACAGCCTTTCTGCAACTAAAATGTGCACCAGTTGTTCCTGCCCCCCCCATGACGGCTTCACTGCACCGGTCCTTGTTCACACCCCTCTGCACACCTCTGCCCGATTCTGCGTTTGCTCACCCACCTACAGAAATAGTCATTCTGGTATTTTGCAATCTTTTATTTCTTTAAATTCAAGAATTCACTATTTCTTTTCATTGCTAGTCTGACGCTTTGGAGACATCTTTACGTGTAAGTGCACGGATACTGGCGCTGCTCGCTTCGGTCCTCTTGGTACCCTGAAACACAAGGAAAGGGAGCATTAGGAAGAGTTTTCAGATGCAGGTAACTATTTTGAGGGCTGCCCCTTTGCACGGTGAACAGTCACAATTCGTTCAGCCCACTGCTGCTTTCTGGTCAAAACAGGTTTTGCTCGTTTTTGAAAGAATATGAAGACCCTCCAAACCTATTTAGCACTAGCATGTCAGGATGGAATATTAAAATAGCCAGGGAAAGAATCGTAGAACTGTAGAGCTGGAAGAGACTCTGAGGCTCATCTGGTCCAGTCGCCTGCAAAGCAGGAAGATGCAGCTGTCCCATATGGGGGACTGAACTCGCAACCTTGCAATTATCAGCACTATGTTCTAACCGACTGAGCTATCCAGGCCCATTTCTCAGAGACAAGAATGGAATACATGAACACAGCATAAACGGTGATCTCTCTTTCAATTCTCACCTTCAGTTCTCTGGTGGTTGTGGGGGTGGGGGGTGGGGAGAGACTAATGGGATGGATCCACATGAAGCTACACTTTGGTCCCAATGAAATAATTTCATTATTTATTTATTTATCCGAGGGTCACAGGGCAGTTTACAATATAAAAACAATTCTGTACCAACCTATCAGCATTTATTTACCAAAGCCAGACTAAATGTATTTCCTTCGGAAGTGCTAAATGGTAGGCTGAGAGGCATCCCTTATCAGAATAGACTTTGTTTATGTTCTCAGGACGTCAATTGCATGAAGCATAACTTACTGCACTGTGGGCAGTACGGGCAAGCAAGGGATCAAACCCCCTACTGGCAAATCTGAAGCCTCCCATATTAAATATCTTTTGGACGACAGGCCGTGGCAAAGTTTCTTTCGGAAGTCAAAAGAAACAAAGATAATCAAGCTCGAAACAAAACAAAATGACCACCTTGATTTCTCTCTCTTTTGTGGTTGGCTGTCTTAACTGTATTTTACAGGTAGGTAGCCGTGTTGGTCTGCCATAATCAAAACAAAATTTAAAAAAAAAAAAAATCCTTCCAGTAGCACCTTAGAGACCAAGAACAAACTTAGTTGATCTCTAAGGTGCTACTAGTACTGCAAGGAATTTTTTTATTTTTTATTTTGTTTTAACTGTATTTTGTTCTGAAATTGTTCTATGGGTCTTTGGACCGCAATAAAGATTTATTATTATACTTTATACACACAAAACTGCATTGCATACTAACAAACAAAACAGTAACAACCCCCTACTACACCCACACACAGTTTAAATGGCTATAGATTGTTTAATAAACCAAAGGCCTGGAAGAAGGGGGGTGCTTTTGCTTGGGACCTAAAGATATATCATGAAGGTAACGGGCGAGCCTTCCTGGGGAAAGCATTCCACAAATGGGGAGCCACCGCAGAAAAGGCCCGTTCTCATGTTGCCACCCTCCGGACCTCTCATGTAGGAGGCTCACAAAGTAAGGCCTTGGATTATTATTGCAGGGTTCAGGTTGGTTCCTACGGGGAAAGGCGGTCCTTGAGGTACTGCGGTTCTGAACCATTTAAAGGTTTATAGGTCAAAACCAGCACATTGAATTGGGCCTGGAAACTAATTGGCAGCCAGTGCGATCAGACTAGGATCTGTGTAATATTATCAAACCATCTTGTCCCGGTGAGCAACCTAGCTGCTGAATTTTGCACCAACGGAAGTTAAGAGCCTTTTGATTTCAGTGGGAACAAAATGCGACTCACTTAATCTGGATCCATCCAAATGCCTTACAAGGGAAGCTTCCACACTAGCAGTTTAGTCTGGAATGAACATAATAAAACACTCGATTTTTATGGGGAATCCAGACATTGTCATTGTCAACTCATTGTATTCCTACTAAGTCCTCCTGAGCTTTCCCAGGTCTCTTTGCCTTTAAGTTTCCAGTTTAGATGTCATTGCTTTCTGTTTACTCACAGGAAAACCTATCTAAAGTGGGGGGAGGCACTTCCACACCAGCTGTTAGCATATTTGCAGTATCCCAGGCACATATTCTTGGTGGAGCATCTGAACAATTTTCTGCTTGACTTGTACAAATCCCAGTTTTCATCCACTGTTAATGCATTATTTTTATTTTTAAAAAATCAGCTCAGACCTGCTGGGGCCAGCAGAGATGCAAAACCTTTGCTATTTCAAAGCAGAACTCTTTTAAGTTTTTGAAGACAGTTTTGACTTGTTACGTGACATTTCTGGGCGGTGTGCTCTATTGCCCCCACGGCCAGAGGAGCAAGGTGATGCTTCCAGGGGGATCCCCACGAGAGCCCCGCAAAATTGCAAGATCTCGACAGATCCTGGAAGCCACTGGTGTGCGACCCCAGAAAGTGGAAAGGGGGAAAGGGGGCAGTGGTACACAGCATGTGCACAGTGCAGCACATTCCTGTTTTGCCTCAGGCGGTGGTATGGGACAGACTTGCCTCTGTGTACCCCTGACGACTCTGGGGTTGTGCGCTCATCTCGCTCTATAGGCCAAGGGAGCCGGCGTTTGTCCGCAGACAGCTTCCGGGTCATGTGGCCAGCATGACTAAGCCGCTTCTGGCGAACCAGAGCAGCGCACGGAAATCGTTTACCTTCCTGGCAGTACCTATTTATCTACTTGCATTGACGTGCTTTCGAACTGCTAGGTGGGCAGGAGCAGGGACCGAGCAACGGGAGCTCACTCCGTTGACGCCAACCTTCTGATCTGCAAGCCCCAGGCTCAGTGGTTTAGACCACAGCGCCACCTGCGTCCTGTGTGCACAAGTCCCACTCAGCAATTAATAAGGCAAGAAGGCAACCATGTGCTGGTGGGCAAATCCCCCCAATGCCCACAGAGAGGAGCTATGCCTTGCCCGCCTCCGTCTGTCTGTGCCTGCTCACTGTGGAGCTAGGTTGCTCTGCCACAGGGATCCCCATGGAAGCCGGCGCCTACATGGGAATGCCTGATTGCACCCCCATAGAATTTTGTGCCCAGGGCCATGGTTCCTCTGGCTACGCCACTGAGGCTTGCTTTAAAACCTCTCCCCAATGGTCCAGCTTTGTATGTACAGTGAGAAATTAACACGGGGAGCCCACATTCTGCTTCAAATGGTGCAGCCCAGTAACAGGTGCATCCACTAGGGTTTCTATTCATGTGTTTTAGCTGCCAACCTCCAAAGCAGAGGTAGAACGCAGAATGGGAATGAAAACCGTTACAGCACAGTAAAGCTACAGCAGAGCAGTATTCTCTCCCGGTATGCCCCACAGAGGATCTTAAGGTCCACAAATAACACTTTGGAGGTCCCGAGCCACAAGGTGGTTAGATTGGTCTCAAAATTGGTTCAACTAGGGCCAGGGCCTTTTCAGTACTGGCCCCGACATGGTGGAACGCTGTGACAAGAGACCAGGGCCCTGCGGGATTTGACATATTTCCACAGGGCCTGCAAAACGGAAGCTGTTCCGCCTGGCCTTTGGGTGGACTCAGTCTGACCTTATGTTTCCCTCCCTTATGGTTTTTTAAATAAAAAATATTTTATTAAAGATTTCTTGATTTACAGAGGTAATGTAGCCATGTCTCTGCTCGTATTCTTCCATATTATTGATTTATGGCTACCTACT
>OFHU01000030.1:0-109329 GCA_900245905.1 Lacerta viridis
TGGTGAGATTCAGAGTGATCCATCATGTGTCGGAAAGGGATGCATTGCATGTAGTTCCTTCTGAGCTGCCGCCACAGCCACACTTCCGTGGAAAGAGCTTTGTGGCTTTGCCAGTGGGCATTGTAGCACTTCTCACACATGCCAGTTGAAGGGGCAGAGGCAAAAAAAATGTGGGACGTTTGCGTGTTTTAGAAGTCCAGCAGTCCAAATAATCAGTGGCGAAAGCCTGTAGCTTGATGGTAGAGCATCTGTTTTGCATGCAAAAGGTGCTGTAACTATTAGCTGATTTGTTGGTTAATTAATCAATTTAAAATCATTTGATGGATTAGAAAAGTCTTCCCAATGTATCATTTCATGATTCTTTTAAAAATCTAAGTACTTACAAAAGCCAGAGGTTAGGCGCCATCCACCGGGGTAGGAATAATAATTATTGTTATTGTTATTGTTATTATTGAAAAGGCGTCTCACTACCACCTTTTCTAAGATACAGTAGAAATTCCATTCCCTAAGTTAGTGTCTGCTGAGTTAAATGTTGGTAGAAAAAGAGTATGCTTTTTCCTTCAAAATTACTGCTTATTCACGTACAATGTCATGCAGATTTATGCAATTACTCACCTAAAACCATTCTAATTGATCAGTGAAGGATATACAGTGTTATGTAGGCTAATGTGGAAATATATCCCATTGAACCAAGTCAGCCTTACTTCCAAGTAAGCATGGCAAGGCCCAAGATGCACAGTTTCTTTCTTTGGGTGACACAAAGTATTTGGAACACAAACTCCAAAACAACCTGTTGTCACTATTTAGTGCATTGTCTCGTAGCAATTCATGGGTCGGTAAGCTCAGAGAAAACAAAGGCCGATTTTTACATGGTTAAATTTCCAGTATGACTGAATTAATTAATTTAAGTCTATTTTGCAGTTAAACATATAATCAGTAAACAACATCAGGCAAAATCCACGAAGAAGAAGAAGAAGAAGAAGAAGAAGAAGAAGAAGAAGAAGAAGAAGAAGAAGAAGACCCACCCATCTGGCTGGGTTTCTCCAGCCACTCTGGATGGCTTACAACATATATAAAAACATAATGAAACATCAAACATTAATTAAGATTTGTATGTAAGCCCCATTGAAATGAATGGAAGCTTCCTATTCATGATGGATTGTGCCCATTAGCCCCTGTGGTTCTGGGGCACTTCCAAGGCCAAAACCTGGGTCTTGGATAATCTCATGAATTGTAAATTAAAATGTAAATCACTTAACAGTTTAAATTTCAGGAACATCAAAACCTCGCTTTGCATGCATTTTCCTTTGCAAAATTTGTCACCAATTCCTTGAGGTCCATGTGCTGATGCCTTGGGCATGTTCAGTTGATAATAGTTACCAAGTCAACCACAGAGTCTAGGGCTTGCTGATCAGAAGGTCGGCGGTTCGAATCCCTGCCACGGGGTGAGCTCCCGTTGCTTGGTCCCAGCTCCTGCCAACCTAGCAGTTCGAAAGCATGTCAAAGTGCAAGTAGATAAATAGGGACCGCTCCAGCGGGAAGGTAAACGGCATTGTGTGCGCTGCTCTGGTTCGCCAGAAAGCGGCTTTGTCATGCTGGCCACATGACCGGAAGCTGTCTGCGGACAAACGCCGGCTCCCTCGGCATAGAGCGAGATGAGCGCCGCAACCCCAGAGTCGGACACGACTGGACCTGATGGTCAGGGGTCCCTTTACCTTTACCTTTACCAAGTCAACTGATCTCTTTTGCAACTTAGTTGAGCACATGTAAGTTTGTGCTTTGAGAAACTAGTTTGCCACTTGCCACTGACACTGAAAGTGTGAGAAGGATCCTTAGAGCAACAGAAACATTTCGGCACATTATCCAGGAGTTTTTGCTGTCTTACGAAGAGAAGTAACCTTTGTGGCAGCATAGACTTTGGAAGTCTTTGAGATGTTGCTATATGTTCACAGCACAGATCTTCAGCATCAATATATTTGTTTCCATTGTGCATCAATGATTTTTTCCAAATTCCTGCAGGTACATCTTCAGTAGATTTTTTTGTCTTGATGCTATAGATATCATAAGGATGCAAATAGGGAATTAGATTGTTGTAGCTGCTGAAATCTTTCTTCAACAGACTGTATGGCCATGTCTAAGCATAGCAGAAACTTCCAGTGATTTTTTTGCTATGGATTTTGTGGTGCCCTTTCTTAGGCCTGATACACAAGCTACCATTTCTTTCTCTTTCCCCCTAACTTATCCTGTCTCAAAGTTTTGTAGTATTTCTAGCTCCTTTGCAATTGCAGTAACGTCTATCAAAACTTGTCGAAAACCCTCACCACACCTGCAGTTCACAAGGTAATCTCTGGACACTTGCAATTGGCTTCTAGCTGAATTTAAATCAGATTCCTTATTTTGTAGTAGCTTGCTTGTAAGATTGACTACCAAGCGCATAGCTGTCAACCCTCCCTGCTGTTTCCCAATGCTATAATAAGGGAATTTCCTGCAAAAAAGGGGAAAGGTTGAACTTATGAATAGCTTCAATCCGGGTAATATGTCCCATTTTAGGCTTGCATAATCAAAGATTTCCATTAAAGCACCATATATACAGGTGAAACTTGAAAAATTAGAATATCGTGGAAAAGTCCATTTATGTAAGCAATTGTTTTCATTAGCTACTGGAGTTTAATATATGAGATAGACTCATGACATGCAAAGCGAGATATGTCAAGCCTTTGTTTGTTATAATTGTGATGATTATGGCGTGCAGCTGATGAAAACCCCAAAGTTGAAATTGTTAATTTGGGGTTCTCATCAGCTGTACGCCATAATCATCACAATTATAACAAATAAAGGCTTGACATATCTCACTTTGCATGTCATGAGTCTATCTCATATATTAGTTTCACCTTTTAAGTTGAATTACTGAAAGAAATGAACCTTTCCACGATATTCTAATTTTTCGAGTTACACCTGTACTACCAAGGTGATATCTCAATGATTCCAAAGAATAACTGACTGGAATTTGGCTGAGTTTGCATGCCCTAAATTTTTTTCTGCTTTATAGCACCTGCTAGAAACTGTATAAGCTCATTGTGGGTATCTTTTCCTAAGTAGTGATTTCCATTGCTTCTTGATATTTAACTCTGCACAAATGTTCATTTATGAAAGGATTTTTTAAAAACGGTTAGATATTGCACAAACTTGAAAATAAATAAATAATAATAATAATAATATTTTTTTTATTTGTACCCTGCCTTCCCCGGCCAGAGCTGGGCTCAGAACGGCTAACTTTGTATAAGTAATACTCCTTTATTAGTGCTGTCCAACTCATCAGTTGTACCATGCATGTAATGCCAACAATTGCATGCCAAGAACTCTGACCAAAGCGATAAAGCATTCCAAGATTTGTCACCGATGTTGTTCTTCTTGCCTAATTTTCTGCTGGTTAATATCATCAATTGTTCCCCCCCTTTAGATAAGCACAATTCAAGTTCTCCCCAAGTCTGATAGTTTTCTCAATGGTCAGTATTCCTTTCATGTGAAGACAGAATTGCTCTATTGTTCTTCCAGTCTTTTGAACCTATTTCTCTTTTGTTTTTTGCTGAACAACTTTCAGCAACGGTTGCTATATTCAAAAAACACCTCCACAACTTTTGAGGATGAATATAGCAACTGTTGTTGCAGCACACTTATTCACCATTTGCTAGTTTCCTCTTGTAGAGCACAGGAGAAAATCTTGTTTTTTGAGTCTTTGGGGAAATAATGTGATACAACCTGCTGTGGTCCATGTTGTATTGCAAATTATCGCTGCAATGGTTAGGCCAATTAGCAGGGTCACTGCAATTCAAGTCAGGCACAATTCTTTTGCAGACTTTGCAGTAATCTTGCTTTTCTTGATATCCTCTTTTTCCTCTGGGTTGTTTTCCAGAATTATCTCCAGTATGTGAGATTTCCATCTTAGAGTTTATATCAATTGTTGTAGCAGCAGCAGCAGCAGCACCACATTAAACTCCCTCGGTACCAGTTTCAGGAAAAAACCCTCTTGCATCGCTTGCTCCTTACCGTAGCTTTTTCTGCCTTACGTTTGCAGTACTGAGCTCCAGATGGCTGTTGTTTCATCAGCAGTTGCTCACTAGAAAAATGAAGACATTTTCTAAATAAGATTAAGATGAGACTGTAAGATTTAAAATTAAGTGCATTTTTTCCATACGTACATAAAGAAACCATTCAAATGCATGAAATACTTCAAAAAACGATAAAATTATTCAAGATATAAAGTAGAAGTAAAAGCTAATCTGTATAAAACCGTGCCCTTCTGAAGCCTCTGCTGCAGGTGGCTGCCTAGTAGCCTAATGAGAGTCCCACCCCACCAATCCCTTTGGAGAACTTTGGAGGGCTATATAGGGTCGAAGCCATAACAGTCCCATCACAGCCCAGACACAAATGGTTTCTTCTTTTTCTTTGGCGATCACTCGTAGCCAAGTAAGATTGTCTTCCATAAGCACAGTTTTAACAGTGAGTCCGTAAGTGACCATGAAGGCCAATTTTGGACCCACACAGTGGGGAGATAGGTTTCCGGGTGGGAGTTGATCATGGTGAGGGTTTGCCAAGTGTGCCTTCCTCCCATTCATCCTGAGTTCAAGTGTCTTCAAAGCCCATGACACCTTTGCTAAAGGCTGTTCTCCAGTTAGAGCACTCACAGGCCAGTGTTTTCCCAGTTGTCGATGTTTATACTACATTTTTTTAGATTTTCCTTGAGGGAGTCTTTAAACCTCTTTTGTTGGCTGCCAGCATTACGCTTTCCATTTTTAAGTTCAGAATAGAGTAGTTGCTTTGGAAGACGATAATCAGGCATCCGCACAACATGACCAGTCCAACGAAGTTGATGTTGAAGAATCATTGCTTCAACACTGGTGATCTTTGCTTCTTCCAGTACACTGGCATTAGTTCACCTGTCTTCCCAAGTGATGTGTAAAAATTTTCGGAGACACCATTGATGGAATCTTTCGAGGAGTTGGAGATTTACGTATATTGTCCATCTTGCCCAACATTTATCAACTCTTACATGGCAAATGCTCTCCAAGGTGTCAGCAGAAGTGGAATCTTTCGAGGAGTTGGAGATTTACTTATATTGTCCATCTTGCCCAACATTTGTCAACTCTTACATGGCAAATGTTCTCCAAGGTGTCAGCAGAAGTGGAATCTTTCGAGAAGTTGGAGATTTACTTATATTGTCCATCTTGCCCAACATTTGTCAACTCTTACATGGCAAATGCTCTCCAAGGTGTCAGCAGAAGTGGTTTCAGGGCAGTGTGACCGGTTCCCTCGCACTGGGCACCGAGTGGAGAGGGCGCTCAGTAAGCACTTGCTTGGCAACAGGAAGAAGGCATGAGGGCTCTGGCAGGGTCCTAGAGTCCTCCAACCTCCTTCCCAAAGCCTAGCTGGTGCTTTCCCAGCTTTGGGAAGGCGGTCGTAGGGCTCAGAGACCCTGCCAAAGCCCCCTCACCTCCTTCCCAAGGCCTGGGACAGTGCGAGGGCCATAGCTGTCAACTTTCCCCTTTTTTAAGGGAAATTCCCTTATTCCGAATAGGATTCCTCGCAAGAAAAGGGAAAAGTTGACAGCTATGGCGAGGGCTGGTGGGAGGGGTGCCAAATTTTGGACTAGCACAGGGCCCCATAATACCAATGTCCGCCCCTGGTCTCAGGCACCTGCTACCAGATCCTCTGGAGATGCCAGACATTGAACCTGGCAAAGCTTGTACTCTACTACTGAGCCACAGTCATTTGCTTAAATATGCATTTATATGTGTTTGGGTGCAGTGCTTACGGAGGCAAGAACTTTATCTGCTTTTTTCATGATAATATGTCTGGGCAGCAGCTTTATTAATGAACATTGGATGCTGCCTTATTCTAAGTCAGACCATGGGACCAATATTGCCTACAACGACTGGCAGAGGCTCTCTGGGGTTTCAGGAGGGAAATATTTTCCAGCCCTACCTGGAGTTGCCGGATGCTCTGCCACTGAGCTATGGCCCTTTCCTGAATGGACCCAATGGAAGCCTCCTCACCCCAAGCTTTTGGAAAGGGCAGGAGCTCCAGAGTCTTTAGCAGGAGCATTTGCCCACCCATGAATCCCTTGCCTTCCCTCTGCTCTGCCCAAAACACCACACAGTGGTACATTAGAATGGTGTCAAATTTATTTAATTTTTGCCCATACTGTCCAAGTATACAGCATCTGCCCTGGAGCCTGGCATGCAGAGCCGTCTCATGCATAGGGGCAGGTGGCGCGGTGCACCAGGGCGCCAGGCCCCCCAGGGGCGCCCCCGCGAGCCCGCCGGCATACCGGGCGCCCCCTCCCCAACCTGCCCCCACCCCCACGGGCGGGCAGGCGGGCGCTCGCGCGCCGGCTGCCCTCCTGAGCCCCAGCTGGAGTGCTGGGAAGGGCACGCAAAGCTCCGCGCTGCTCCAGCGCCACGCCCCCATCCCCCGCTCGCCCACCTCCCTCCCGCGCTGGCCGCCCCTCGGGGGATGATGGACGTGGCGCTGGAGCAGCGCGGGGCTTTGCGCGCCCTTCCCAGCGCTCCAGCTGGGGCGCCGGAGGGTGGCCGGCTTGCGGCGCCACGCCCCCATCCCCCGCTCGCCCACCCCCCCTCCCGAGGGGCGGCCAGCGCGGGAGGGAGGTGGGCGGAGAGGCAGCCCACCGGGGGCGCCGAGGGATCGTCGCGCCAGGGCGCACGATCCCTTTGAGACGGCCCTGCTGGCATGAACCCCTCTCAGCCACCACTTTGTTTCATTTAGCCGAGTCGGGCTCTCCAGATTCCAAGCTGCATTTTATTTGATACAATGAGCTTTCCCATATGTTCACAATTGGATCCCTTAAAATATTCATCTCCCACCCCCCACCCCCACATCTGGTGTCAGAGCCATTACTTCTTCCCTGCATACCCTTTTGACTATTTTTAAATAATTCATTCATCCATTCGTCGGTTCTCAGGGGAGCACGCTTCTCTTTTCCTCAGACAACATGATCTTTACAAACACACAGTCTCGCCTTCTCCTTCCATTATTCTCCTCTGCTTTTGTTTACTCCGTCCAAGTATTCAATTTGCTACAGTTTCAGGAAGAAGAAGAAAAAAAAAACAACAACGAAAAAACACACTCATACATTGAAACCCAAATTGAGTTACATTAATTTACCAAATAAAAAAATTCCTTCCAGTAGCACCTTAGAGACCAACTAAGTTTGTTCTTGGTATGAGCTTTCGTGTGCATGCACACTTCTTCAGATACACTGAAACAGAAGTCACCAGACCCTTATATATAGTGAGAGAGTGGGGAGGGGTATTACTCAGAAGGGTGGTGGGAATGGGTGATTGGCTGATAGGTGTGGAAAACCTGTTGACGACTGTTAACGACTGCAATTGGTCTTACAGGAAAGAGCAAGGGGTGAGATGGCTATAGATAGCTATATCATGTTTGTGATGGCTTCTTGTCAACTGAGAGCCCCACTGGAATTAAAAATATCCCCCCATAAAGGTTACATTTATGAAAGCCACAGAGGTATATGTGGCAAAGAATTAATAGAACCACCCACAAATTCTGGCCTTAACACCCTGAGCTGGATTCTGGCTCTGACCAAGATGACAAGGGAGCACCAGAGATATGCAAGATCGGTCAGAGCACCAGAGACAGAGGTGTTGGATTAAAATGCCAGGTCCCAACAACATGACATTCTGAACACGAGCCTATCCATGCTTCCTCCCATGAATGCCAGAACTGGGGTCTGCGGAGTCAGAAACAAAAGAGAATGTGTCTCAAGGTTGTGCTTATTCAGAGGTTAAACTGAAAAACAACCTACAGAGATCTCTGTTAGGTAGTTCTCCCATATACATTAACTGATTTCCAAAGTCAACAATCTATTAGGGCCAGCTCTACAATTAGGCAGTGTGAAGTGGCTGCCTCAGGCAACAGATTTGGAGTACAGTTGTACCTTGGTTTTCGAACAGCTTAGTTCTTGAACGTTTTGGCTCCCAAATGCCGCAAACCCGGAAGTGACTTTTCCGGTTTGCAAACTGCTTTTGGAAGCCAAACGTCTGACAGGGCTTCTGCAGCTTCTGATTGGCTGCAGGAGCTTCCTGCAGCCAATCAGAAGCTGCGCTTTGGTTTCCGAACGTTTTGGAAGTCAAACGGACTTCCGGAATGGATTCCATTTGATTTCCAAGGTACTACTGTATAACAAAAGCATATCAAATGGTTAATTGCTTAATTTGATGCTGATGCTGCTGTTGTATTTTTACTCCAAAGGAGAGGCACTTGTGGAATTTTCTCTCTCAGGTACCAGAATAACTTGGCTAACCTTGGTTTTTCGTTTGTTTGCAACTTGTCTTAGGGATGGGGAGGGAAGCTCCTGAAAACCCCCTGCTCCACACCATCAATGTAGCTTAGAGGTAATCAACAGAGGAAGGAAGTGTTACTGGGCTCCTGGCCAGAGGAGTGCTTTTTAAAGTCATTCCACTCTTCAGGAAAGCTTAGGAGGCTATGATAGGGTGATTTGGCCCTGGCAGAATAAAAAGTTTCTGTTCCTTTCCAGACCTTATCTGGCGAAGCAGCTCACTTGGAGCTCTCCAAGGTTCTGAAGCTGCCCTTCCTCGTTGCCTCGTCATGTCCTGTGGGCTTCTGGTCCAGGAGAGGACAGATAGGCCTTTTTTTCTTCTAGGATTGCTTGAAGGGATGGACTGATAGTGCAGGAGTTTAAGCCTTGTTGGAAGATGGCAAGAATGGAACTGATCCACTACTGTTCCTCCCACCATTCCTCTGCATCCAACCAGTCTATGACAGTTCTCTACATTGAGTGGGATTGATGCTGGGGATTGAACCTGCATGCAAAGCAGATGCTCTACCACTAAACTATGGCCATTTCTCCTTGAAGCTACAGTTTCCAGACTGCCTTCCAGGGCAGCCCCACAAAGAGCAGATTGCAGCAATCAAGCCAAAAACAACTTGGACATATATAACAATGGCAAGACCCCAATTCTTGCAGAAGATGTGATTAGTATGACTAACACTTCACTCCATTCCCCATCCCTTTTCTCCCAGAATGTGCTGGCAAACAACGCAACTGGGCAGAGGGTAGCAATCCCAAATGGAAACCTGTATAAAATATTGAAAGGGGGATAATGCTTAGTTTAGGTGCATAACCCTCTGGGCTTCAGAGTCACCTGACTGATCCAATCTCCACAGTGTTGCCTCATAGCTTAGAATCGCCAGTGAGGTTAAAAACAGAAACAAACACTGAATAATCTGTAACCACAGGGGATTTAAGGGGGGTGGGAAATAGAATTGCTGCATCAATCTCATTTCCTTGTTAGGCTCATTATCATAATTGAAGGCCTATGGTTTGGAATGCCGCTCTTTGATACCATTTTGTGTCTATCAAGAGCTGCTGAAATAGTGGGTTCTGCAGTTCATTTTCTTTTGATCCTCCTGACTATTTTGTTTCGTGATTAATAAACAGGAGCAATTGGGCTAGGCTTCAGTTAGCTAGCTAAAGTTAAATGCTTCAGGAAGGAAAAGACGGCTAGTCTGCTCAAAATCCATCTAGATTACAAACTAAGATGGGGGGTTGGAAGCAGTTGCCAACTGCAGCGTCCATCACAGTTGCTAAATGCAGTGACGTACTGGGGGCGGGGGTGGGGGGCAAATCGTATTTGCCCTCTGTACTCCTTCATCAGTTGAGGATGGCATAAAAGGAGAGAGATTTACCCATTGTTACGGAGGTAGAGATAAATGGCTTTTGTTCTTTGAGTACTGCACCTCCAGACACCGACACATTTCATGATTGATAGCCCATGTCTAGACTGGGTCTTTTTCGATCTACTACAAACATGTACTACTTCATAATATTTCCTAGAAAGATGAGAGCATATAAAGCAATGTGGCTGACTTTCTAGGTCCCTTTTTTAAAAACAACAACAACCCTATTATTCTGTTGTTTTATTTCATTTAATAACATAAAGCGTTCAAAATTCCACTCATGCTTATAAAAACCTTGAATCCATAGATAGATAGATAGATAGATATTATTACAGCCATTGGCCCCTCACTCTTGAATCCATAGGATACAAGGGTAGCTGCAAGTTCATTTGTTTCTCCTGTTTAATTTGTTTTTTAAAGATTTTATTGGATTTTTAGAGTTTTATATTCAATCAAATAACACAATATAACATTTGTCATATAAAAGAAAAAGAACCCCCCCCCCCATGACTTCCCTCAACTTCTTCTTCTGGTTCTTTAAATATTTACTACTTCCGCTTAATTCATATCTTCTTTTTATAATCTTACACCTTAATACTCTTATTTTCTTATCAGTTTTATATCAAATTTTCCTTCATCATTACATCTTACAGTCAATTTCATTCCATGTTGTCCTTACTTACCTTTGATCTTATTTTCTTACTTGTGTTTAATCTAACCCTACTAGTGAGTCCATATCTTTACAGTATTTCTGTAAATACAACATAAAAGGTTCCCAGACTTTTTTAAATTCTTCATTATCATTGTCTCTGATTTTTTCTGTCAGTTTCGCCATTTCTGCATATTCCATAAGCTCGACTTGCCATTCTTCTTTCGTCGGTATCTTGTCATCCTTCCATTTTGGGGCTACTAGAATCCAAGCCAACATTGTAGCATACATAAACAACTATTTCCACTCTTTTGGTAGTTCCTGTCCTATTATACCCAACAGAAAAGCTTCTGGTTTTTTTTTAACAAAGGTTATTTTAGACATCTTCTTCATTTCATTATATATCATTTCCCAATAACTTTTAATTACTTTACAATTCCACCGCATGTGGTAAAACGTACCTTCTTTCTCTTTACACTTCCAGTGCTTATTAGCACCTGTTCTATACATTTTTGCCAGTTTGACAGGAGTTAAATACCACCGGTACATCGTTTTCATATAATTCTCCTTCAAAGTTGCACATGCTGTGAATTTTAAATCAACTTTCCATAATTTCCCCCCAGTCTTGTTTCTTACATCATAAGATGTAAATCTTGCCCCCAATTCTTTTAAAATAGTTTAGCTCTCCCTGCTCCCCAGTCAAAGGAAGTTCCAGGAGAAGTTTATTACACAGTTTGTTTCCCTGTGGGTAGAGTATTAGGGTAGGGTGGTTTTGTAAGCTGAGCATGGGGAGGGGGACAGAAAAAGACTCAGTCAGTCATTGGTAAGTCACTTCCAGGTTACCTTTTTATTGATGATTCATACATATTTGTTTGCACAAAGTTTGCAGGCAAGTTAGAACACTCAAATGATTTGTTGCCAGAGACGTTGATTCGAGGAAGTTGTTATCCCACTCTTTCCAGAGCATTCCACATAACTTTCCCTATTGCAAAAAGTTATTATTTAAACAGATAGCAGGGTTGTGGTGCAACTTTTTAATTGTGCAACTTGAATTTGCTAGTATGTAGTTGACTTCCACCTTTAAAACCGTGACAGTCTAGACGTTCACTTGCTTTGCAAAAAGCCACATCGGTTCCCCTCAAAGCAAACAGCATGTCTTTGGTACACCAAGGCTTATTCTTGAAATCCATCGCTGGGCTTCTAAGTCCCTTCCAGCCCCACCCCCCTTCTTTCTATAGTGCTACTGCCAAACTATTTCACTCCAGCATCCAGCCAAGCAAGTGTGGTGTCCCTAGAAAATGGTAGCTACTGGCCACCAAAACCCCTGAATGGTCATATAAGCAAGTATCATCTAGCTGTCAAGGTTCACACAGAAGCATCTTTAGCTATAGGCTAAAAGAAAAACAAACAAAAAAGCCTAGAAGGAAAGATTGTCATCTCACTTGTCAGCTGTAACAATATAGTACTTAAGGCATGCACATTCTTCAGCCTTTTCCACGCCAACAGGTTTGCTGGTCATTTGAACACTGGTTCCCTGTGAGTGCCTACCGGGATTTTTCTGCCCATGTGGCACCATCCCTGCAAGCAGCTCCTTCGCTGGTAAGGCCCTAGTTTACAGTGTTGTAGAGACTGAACTTGCTGGGAAACTGTGGTTGAAATGTAAGTGCCTTTACTTTACTGTTCAGCATTGTCACTGAGCCCTTATTGCCTGTCTATGCAGTGTTGAATGGCCAGGAATTCATCCTCTCCCCCCCACAACGGTGCCCACCCCCCAAAACACATATTTTGTGTTTCTCTATGTGTGTAACAAGGATAGTTGAATAAATGGGGTTAGGGCTGTAGCCTTAAGGACCTCCTTCACTTTCCCTAGAAGTCAGTGGAACTAAAATTAGCTGGGTCCTACCTAAATGAGCAGAATCAATTCTTCCATAGGAATCAGAATTAGATGAACCCAAGAGAAGGGCCACTGCTCAGGATAGAATCAATTGTTCCATTGGATCCAGAGGAATCATAGAATTGGAAGGGACCAACCTCCTGCAGTGCAAGAATCTCAACATGTAGTTCCCCCACAATTTGAAACCACACCAGTCCCTGCTTAGTTTTGCAAATGTGCTAGCATTGTTGCACCACTAGAATTAGCTGAACTAAGAGAAGGACCACGGCTAGTTGTTAGAGCATCTCCCTTGCATGCAGAATGCCCCAGGCATCTCCAGGTGGGGCTGGAAGAGATCCCTTCCCTCTGAAAGCTTAGAGGGATGTTGGAGTTTGTAAGTGCAGAACATAGGAGCCAACTCTTTGGGGGCGAGGCGAGGGGTCTCTTCGGGCCCCCTAATAAAATATTTGAGGGGGCCGTCACTGCCCCAGTTGATGGCTTTTGCTATTCAAATGGTGTGTGTGCATTGTAACATGTGATCGATTATGCCAGGTGGGGCTGCCCTATCCCCCCCCCCCAATATTTTATTCAAGTTGGCACCCCTGGTGCAGAGACAGGAAATGATAACGCAGACCATGCACATGAGACTGCGTGGCTGAAAATCGGGAGAGCCTGCGTTTGGGTCTGGCTCCTTTTCTTCGCTGGGCCATCTCTCCCCTGGAGCTGCCATAGATCTCCCCATGTCTCTCCCAGAGATCTCCGTTGCTCTTCAGCAAACAAATCTGGAGAGCTGCTGGTGCTTCTTCTTTTCGGGTCTCGGGAGTTCGGCCTGATCCGCGCGGGGGGTCCAGGCAGCCACGTGTCCCGCCCAGTCAAAAGAGTTTCGGAAGAAAGAAAAGAAGACCAAATGCAAACCCGCCTCGCCTCGCCTCGCCTGGCGAGGCCAAGGAAGACGAGCGCGCTTTCTTCTCTTCCTCCTCCTGCTGCTTTTGTGCAAATCACGTCGAGCGACGTGATTAATCTCTCGGATTCCTGGAAATCTGACATGCTTGAGTTACAGCCCCGCCGCCTCTCCGATTTCGCCAGGAAACGGCTCGGGCATAATGAGAAACAAAATGTCCTCTGCGCCGCGCTCTCGGCGGCCCTGGCGGTTTTCCTTCTTGGACCCCCGAATACTTTTATTTCTCGGCGGCCTCCATCCCATCGCTAACATGGGAGCCGAGGGGCGCGAAATCGAGGCGGGAGAGGGGGGGGGAGAGGGATGAGAGATGAGAGAGGCGCGAGAGGCTCCGGGGTGAATGGCAAGTAGGTCGTCGGAAAGATGCCTGCGTGATCCCGGTCCCGTGAGGGGGGAAACGAAACCCGTGTACACCCTCCACACCACCGAAACACGCGTTCATAAGGGGCGGCAGCAGCTCGAGGAGTCAAACTTCCTTTCCCGCTTGAACGCGAAGAAGTTGCGCGGAGGCGGGCCAGGGCGGGCGCGGGGACCCCCTTCAGGATTCCTCTGCGCCCTTAAACTCAGCAGGTCGGGTAGCCTGCTCTCCCCCGCCCCGCGCGACGTCTCTGAGGAAACGTGCCTGCCTGGAGCGCAGGAAAGTTCCCGCGCTGCGCCAGCCGAGGCGCGCTTTTACGCGGGAGTCCCGCGGAGTTGCCCCAGGAGGTGGCGGCGGCGCCTTGACTCCAGAGGGAACGGAGCGGGTTCGTCGTGGCCCGCCCAGCAAGCGCCCCCGCGGGCTTCTCGGGCAAAGCGGCGGCATCTGCCGCCGCCGCCTGAGGCGCAGCCAGCAGCGCCGCGCGCCGCGCTCCCTGAGGCGCTCCCGCCTCCCCACCCCGGGCCGTTCCCATTAGCGGGCGGGCGGGTGGGGGCTCCCTCGCTTGCTCCTCGCCGCCCTTCTCCCTCCAGGCATTGGCGAGGCCGCCTGTTCAATCAGCCGCCAACTCCCCCCGCCCCGCGCGCCCGCCCGCGTCTCCCCCAGCGCCGCACGACGGGGCTCCGGAGCGCGAAGGCGGCGGCGGCGGCAGACGGGGCTCTGGAGAGCGCGAGCGAGCGAGCAAGCGGGCGCTGCCGATGGAGGAGGCGATGCAGGCGGTGGCGGAGGAGGGCCCCAGCGTGGCCAAGATCTACAAGCAGCAGCGCAGCCCTTACAGCGCCCTCAAGACCTTCCCCAGCAGCCGGAGACCGGCGCTGAGCAAGCGCTACGAGAGACCCACCATGGTGGAGATCCCTCAGGTCAGGGCGGGCGTCGGGCAGCAGCAGCACCACCACCACCACCAGCAGCACCTCCAGCCGCTGCCCGCCGTCGGCTCGTCGTCGTCGTCCCTCAGCGAGCACCAGCTGCCTTACCAGGCGCACGGCTCCTACCCCGGCGCCCGAGCCTCGCAGGGCCACCCGCCCAGGACGCCGGCTCCGCAGCTGGGACATCAGGCAGCGGCTCCTGCCGCCGCTTCGTCGTCGTCCTCGTCGGCCAGGTACGGCCACGGCCACCAGGGGGCAGCAAGCAGCAGCAGCAGCAACAGCGGCAGCAGCAGCGAGGGAAGCGGCAGCCTGGAGCTCAGCGCAGGTACCAACTTTGGCGGAGGGGGCTGGCCAGGGTCGTTTGCATGCGGTGCTTCTTCTGGCATGCCTTCGCGGGGAGAGAAGTTCAGCTTCCTCTCTCTAACGCACACGCACGCCCAAGCTTATTCTGAAGGGCGCTGTGCAAAGTAGCAAGGGTGTCTCTGGGCATGTGCAGAGCGTAAGACAATCCGTTTTGTAGGGGGAGGAGTGCGTTTGCAGTGTTCAGAGTGATCGCTAGCCATCATTTTAACGACGCTTGCAACCGGGGTGCCAACTTGAAGGAAATAATCAATCACATGATGCGCATAATCGATCACATGATGCGGTGCAGGCACACCATTTGAATGTCAATGCCCATCAACTCGGAGGGGGTCTGGCCCCCTCAAATATTTTACTGGGGGGGGGTCTTGAAGGGACCTTGGCCCCTAGGCATTGACTCCTGCACTTGCAACAGTATAGGCTGCTCCAAGAGTCCTTGTACTGCAGATCAGAGAGGGAACTGAGAATGAGAGGAATAATTCATTGTTCAGGTGAGATGGGAACTGGAAGTCCCCTAGCTAATGCTCTTGGTAACTGCCCTACACCAGTCCTTATGAGGAACTGGTGCCACTGGTTCACACACCAAGGAGGTCACCTCTGCGTTTAGGCGTCACATCGCTGCTGAGTTGCATGTGGATGGACATCCCTTGGAAACAGCCTTGCAGCTGACAAAGCGTTAGGCAAGCTGACTATGTTCCATCTTGGCTGTTGGGCTTTGAGTTGCTTGTCCTGCTATTAAAAGCTGTAGGGTTCGTTGGATATAGTTGCATCCCCTCAGTTGGAGAGGCAGAAAGTGTTTGTATTTGACAGAAGGTGCGTGAAAGAGAGATCAGTGAAGCTGAAGGTTCAAAACTGTGGTTGGTGATAAGTCTGAGTATCCCGCATGGGTGGGTTCTTAAAATATTAGACGGAAGGTCTTCCTCTCCCTCCCCAACTTCATCTCAAGCTCACGACCCTTCAGAAGCTTTTCATATTTGCTCAGCCTCAGAACTGGTTTAAAATTTCCAGTGCCTTAATGCAAACATCGGTAATATATAGCAAAATGAAAAAAAGAGTCTCTGCCCATGCACAAAGCACCTTAAGCCTGCTGATGAATAACCACAGCTTGCATCCTACCCACATCCTCCAAGGATTTGCATAAAGGGTTTTACGAGCCAGAGAGCCTAGACTGACCCCCAGCCTCTCTTCCTTTAGAAATGAATAAATTGGGGAAAGCAAGGGAGTAACCTCTGGGGACTGCAAGTTACCTGTCTGCCAGCCTTCTGTTGGGAGGGAGTGCGCAAAACACCCTACAGATTGTGGGGTGCTTTAGATCCTAATTGTGGGGGACATTTCCTGGTGTTGGGATCTGCATCTGGACTGAATCTGCTGCCAGGCTAAAGGGAAGAAGGGCATGGAGGGGGAATGTAGCAGCAGGACTTAATCTAGAGGTGGGAAAACTCAGGCCAAAGGGTCAAAATGCAGTCCTCCATGCCTCTCTGTCTATCCCACAGGACTCTCTCCGTGCCACACTTTCTCTTCCAAAGCCATGCGCCTCCCAGACCCTCTTATCTGGCCAAAATGCCTCCCGAACTCTGACAGTGCCTTTTGCTCACCTGTGTGATGAAGGATAGAAAGGGGTGTGTGAATGTGTGTTGAAACTAGCCCACTTCTTGTTCCACCTGCTTTCCCCCCTGGGCATGTGGCCTTAGGAAGGTTGCTGCCCAGGATGGGCATCTGCAGGCATTTTTCAGGAGTAGGAAAGTAAAACACTCAAGGTGGGCAGCAGATTTGTGGTTGTTGTTTAGTCATTTAGTCGTGTCCGACTCTTCGTGACCCCATGGACCAGAGCATGCCAGGCACTCCTGTCTTCCACTGCCTCCCCAGTTTGGTCAAACTCATGTTGGTAGCTTTGAGAACACTGTCCAACCATCTCATCCTCTGTTGTCCCCTTCTCCTTGTGCCCTCCATCTTTCCCAACATCAGGGTCTTTTCCAGGGAGTCTTCTCTTCTCATGAGGTGGCCAAAGTATTAGAGCCTCAGATTCAGGATCTGTCCTTCCAGTGAGCACTCATGGCTGATTTCCTTAAGGAATGTATAGGTTTGATCTGCAGCAGATTCGTTTCTCACAAACAAACAAAAAATTGAGAATGCTGTGTGCACATTTTGTCTCCTACATGCTAGAAACTTTTTCTATTTTTTTCAATGGAAGCTGGGACCTGGGGGATTATGGTTTGCCAGTGGAATGTAGGGACTGTGTGTGCCCACATTCCCCAAAAGGGTGTGTATCCCCCTCAGTTCCCTACCCCTGGTCTCCTCTGACCACTCCTTGCTGCCATCCATAATACTCCCTTCCACGATACTAATCGCTGAGCAGGATTCTGGACCATTTTCACTGAGCTTGGGAAAGGCTTTCTCGATCGTGTGCCCAAACCCAACTACTGTATTTGTCATATAAGCGTACCAAATCTTTGCAAAACAAGTGGGTGTAAGAATTTGTGGCTTGGGGGCACTCTGTGTTAGAAGCGGACTAGGTGGCCGCTACAGGCCCCCATCTGCACTATACATGTAAAGCAGCGCCAGAGCACTTTAAACAGTCATGGCTCCTGGGAACTGTAGTTTGTTACGGGTGCTGAGAGTTCTTAGGAGACCCCCTATTGCCCTCACAGAGCTACCATTCTCAAAGTTCCCTGGGAAGAGGGGTTGATAGTTAAACCACTGTGACAGTTGTAGGGGGTCTCCTAACAACTCCTAACAGCACCCTTGTCAAACTACAGTTCCCAGGATTCTTTGGAGGAAGCCATGGCTTTTTAAAGTGCTATAATACTGCCTTAAACAATTAGGATGCAGGCTGGGCCTCTGATTCCCTCCAAAAACCAGGCTGGAAAGGAGGCATGAGAGGAAGAAGGAAGCCAGAAGTCCTCAGCTGATGCCTGCTCACCTCTGCAACTTCCCGTGGTTAGCAAAGCAGTCTGGGCAGTAGCAAGAAAAGTCTCTCTCTTGACTGTTGCTTCCTCCTTCCATGTCCCCTTGTCTCCCCCCCCCAAAAAAAACCCCTTTGTACCTGCCTTCTAGGAGTCTTGGACCTTCTCCACATCCCTAAACGGCCTCAGTCCTGTATACCTGAAGGAGCGTCTCCACCCCCATCGTTCAGCCCGGACACTGAGATCTAGAGCCGAGGGCCTTCTGGGGTTCCCTCACTGCGAGAAGCAAAGCTACAGGGAACCAGGCAGAGGGCCTTCTCGGTAGTGGCGCCCGCCCTGTGGAACGCCCTCCCAGCAGAGGTCAAAGAGATAAATAACTATCTGACATTCAGAAAATACCTGAAGGCAGCTCTGTTTAGGGAAGTTTTTAACCTGTGATATTTTAATATCTGTTGGAGGCTGCCCAGAGTTTATCTCGCTTCCTCTACCAGGATCCACTCTGATGCCTGGGAGTCGCCTCCCCACTCATTCTGATACGTATCAGGTCTGGTCTTGTGGAATCTTGCAATTACAGCATCCCCGACAGACAAGTGTCCAGACTCTCCTTCAGTTTTCCCCAAGAAGGACAACCTACTCTTGAAGTCGCCTCTTCCACTGTTAAATAGCTCTTCCTGTTAGGAAGTTTCTGCTAATGTTCAGCCACATTCTGCTTCCCTGCAGTCTGAACCCGCCTCAGGAGCGACAGATTATGTCTGCTCCTTCTACATGGCAGCCCTTCAAGATATTTAAAAGCATCTATCCTGTGTCCACCTTAATCTTCTCTTTTCCAGGCTAAGCATGCTCATCCGTTACCAAAAGTACAAACGCAAGCTTGCTTGCATATCTTGTTTTGGACCTTATTTAACAAATTAACTCCCCTGGTGCGCATTCAACCTTCAGGTGAGTAATAGGATAGGACTGGAAATATGGATGTAAAGAAAAAGGTCAAAGGGTTCAAGGTGTGGGAGGAGCTGGGGAAAGGAGAAACTAGGCTGTGCTCTTGTAAATGATTATAATAAATAGATCTTAAACGGGTCTTGGGAAATAGGGATGAGCTTAGCCTGAATCCTTGGAAAGATGCTACCAACAGCAATAGTCACAGAATCATAAAATTGTAGAGTTGGAAGCGATTCTCAAGTGTTATCTAATCCAACCCCCTGCATTTCAAAAATCTCAACATGGCCTAACTGTACAGTACAGGCTCATACGATAGGCTTCTTAATATTACTTTTTGTCTCCATCATGCACATATGACTTCTGCCCCCAAAAGGGGACTTTTTCTTCATTTTGTAATAACTGTTGTAGATACTCTTGCTAGATAAACATTTTTTAAAAAAAACTAAGACACCCTCTGAACAAAGTTTTTCATGCCCTGCCTAAACCTTTCCGTTAAAAATGGGTTAGCATTCGGTAGAAATTTCTTCTTGTCGCCACTTTGTGATCAAGATTATTGCTTTTTTTTGTGTGTGACCTGATCTTATGGATGAGAGCAGCACACTGCTTCTCCAATGAGGTGAGGAAAAACACAGGACAGAAATGACCATTGGAGCGACAGCTCACTCTTCTGTGACTTTGCTTTCTGTAAAATGTACAGACTCTAGATACAGCCCATTAGCAGAAAACAGACTGTTATAACCCCCCCCCCCGATAGATGTGCACATAGATTCCGATTATATATAGAGAGAGAGAGAGAGAGCCTTGGCGTGGGGGTGTTAACTGAGATGCAGATCAAAATATTTTTTCTCTCTCAAGGTATAACCTACTAAGATGTTAAATGCATCTCTCCCTCTCTCTCTATCCCTCTCTCTCTCTTCTCCTTTTCCTACTGATGGCTTGGTGTTAGAGCTCACGTAGTTCTTGATATGCAGCCTAAATTTGGCACCAGGAAATGGGAAATTGCATCTTTAAGCAGACTACAATCAAAAATGAATTACAATAAATCCTATATAATTGCATAGGTCATTCTCTTTAATGAGATTTTATTAACCTGACTGTCAAGCTTTTGAGTCAGGCAGATATTTTATCTTCTTCAACTGATAAAAGTGTCAGCTATAAACCACCGTATAAATATTCATAAATCTACACATCTGTGGCAGCCTATCAGCATCATTCTTTTGGACATTAAAAGCATTCTAATTACTTTCTGTCTAGCAGAGCTGAAAGGCTGACTGTTATAGTATGTGCTTGGCAGGCATGATTGCTTTTGTTTGCCATCACAAATAACAGCACCCCCGTTTTATATACTGAGGGTCCAAGAAAATAGTCAGGGTTTGACTGAGCAGGCTGAATACTGGGAGGCAACCATCTGGTTTTGATAGCAATGGGCATCTCAACTCATCTGTTCATTTTGACACAGCCTTTGCTTATTTATTTATATAGGAGAATGCAGGTGGGTGGGTGGGTGGATGAAAGCCTGATTTGGTTGCTTTGATGGCTGCTTGCCTTCCCCCCCCCCCAGAAAATGCAATGGTTTTTCATTTGTTTTTTTTTATAAAGGGCTGCTTCCTTCAAATTCATTGCATCCATCAGATGCCCCTCCCTTAGTGTGCAAGCTGTATGTGCCGTGAGCGGCCTCCTTTGCATGCCCCTGGGGGAATTTGTGTGAAGGAACTAATCATTTTGGTGGGGCTAATAATACGGAGGAGTTTTTCACTGCCTGGCTAGAAGGGAGGTTGACAGTAAGCACTCCTGTGATTTGCCTGCCCATGTGCGTGCACAAATTGCCCTGTGATGTGAGAGTGCTCTGCAAGGGGGTGACCATCTCTCACTCTGCTACACAGGTGTACCCCAAACCCTTTCCCACCCAACCCCCGCTTGAAAACTTCCAAGGAAGGAGAGGCCACCACCTCTCATGGGAGTCTGTTCCACTGCCAAACAGCTCTTACCGTTGGGAAGTTCTTCCTGATGCTTAGTCGGAATCCCATGAAGAACATCACATGTGATGTGCTTCATGTGAGTGCAGCATGTGTGTGTCATGAAGAACGCCCTAGATCGCTCAGGGTGTTCTACACATGCTAGGACCAAGACATGCAATTCAAAGAGTTGTGTACTTCATCATGTGGGATGTAAACACAGAGCAGCCAAACCCAACACTGCTAGAGTGGACATGAAGGTAACTCAGTCCTCCAGGCTTAACTTCCTGTTTACCTGGACTGAGTTACAGGAACCAGAAGTAGGTGTGGTCTTACCTGGGAACAAGATCCCAAAGATCACTCTCCATTTTGCCTCGTCTTTTGAACAAGCAGGATGCTCTCTCTCAGCTTGCAGCTGAGAGGAGCAGAGGTGAAGCCTGTTCCCCTATGGAATCAGCTTCACTACATGTAAATACATTTATCTAAGCTTATCTGCCTCTCTGAGCCTGTACTGTAACTCATGGATGACTGTAAGTAAACTCTTTTATATCTTATAAATAGTACTGTGTTGTGTCTTTACTTTTAAGAGGGAACAAGGGGAATATACCAGGAATATATATTTCTTCTAGAGGCTTTAGCAAGCCTATGCAACCGTTTTCTGCTGTGTTTTAAAAGGGAATGTAACTCTGCTAAGTTTGGAGCTTGTTAACTCAATCTGGGATGAGATGTATAAAATAATATATCATCATCCACACTCCTAAACATTCCCACACATCATGTCATCATATTCCAGAGATCTGTGTGTAACCCATTCTGTTGCTTACAGTCCTACCAATTTCTTCGCTTGTTCTCGCAGGGATTATCTGCACCACAGATATAAACTGGTGTAATAGTCATTCTTTCCCAACAGAATCACAGTTCAAGGGTGATTGGCAAGCATTCTTAGCACTTTCATCATGCTGCAGTTCCCAATAATTTTTGCAAAAAGCTGCAGACATTTTCAACTGTTATGAAGTTCATGTAGCTCATTGCTTTATTCAGTTCCTGCAGATCCCATGGAGATATCTTTGATTTACAGAATGGAAGAAGTAAATGATTAAAAATGTGATCATTCTTTCTGCCCTGCCAATAAAGCTTTTTGAATATCCGCATTCACTGTCACATCTTCTGTGTAGATCCCCCCCCCCATGTCTATTAAATAAACTGGTCTTCTAAACTTGTAAATTATTTCTATTCTGCTTTTCATGTCCTCGAGGGAGTTCAGATTGACTGGGTCGAAAGGAGGGATCAGAATATTGTTTCATTATCAAAACACCAGTGCTGTCTTTGCAGAATTGGAATGCCCTTCAGAAGGCATTTAACTGTCTGGTAAATATGATTGGATACAGAATGTCATTGCATTATTAGTCTAAGAGAACGGAAGGTACGCTTAGGTAAGAGATATGTAGAGCTGTTGTAGAAAGTAGCAGCAAAACAGCAGCACACCAGCTGAATATTGAAGCTGCTGTTAAGATTTTTCACTTTTGTACAACTGCTGTTAAAAAATTTCTCTCTCTCTCTGTGTGTGTGTGTGTGTGTGTGTGTGTCTGTGTCTGAAGGGACACAGATGTTTCAGCATTGCAGGGTTGTTTTTTAAGGAAGAATGAATTGTATACAAAACGAGGCTCGTTAACAATGCAAACATTTTAGTCACTTCAGGCAGAGAGTTACCTAATTATATAAAACCATTGCTGGCACCAGAAAATCAACCCACAGGGAGAGTAGTTACACAGACCCACAGAATAGGGAGAGCTTGGTTTTGGAGCTGAAACAGGGATTTGTTATTGTTTAGTCGTGTCCGACTCTTCGTGACCCCATGGACCAGAGCACGCCAGGCCTTTGTCCATGGAGTTTTCTTGGCAGGGATACTGGAGTGGCTTGCCGGTTCCTCCTCCAGGTGGATCACATTTAGTCTAAACTCTCCACTATGACCTGTCCATCTTGGGTGGCCCTGCATGGCATAGCTCATAGCTTCCCTGAGTTATTCAAGCCCCTTCGCCATGACAAGGCAGTGATCCATGAAGGAGGAAACAGGGGTACCTTGTGATTTTTTTAGGTGAAGGATTAGTGTGCATTTCAGAAGTTGCTCTCCCCTCCTTGTACGTATAGTGAGAGGAAGAGATTGCCCCTTCTGTCATTCCCACTTTTGTCCTATCTCCAGCACCTCCAGAACAGCTCATGTCACTGTAATGTTTGAACAGGGTCTGCCTGCACAAAATCCAATGCACGTAAGGCCAAATCACAAGGTAGATTGAAAAATATTTTTGAAGGGAGGAGGGAAGAGAACTGATGGCACAATTTGGACTTGTGCATGATAGTTTTTAGGGTGTGTGCACCCTATTCAAACATTCCGCAGAGTTGTTGCACAAAATATGGTTTGACGTTATAGGCCTGTCTTACCTGATGACACTAAGCCACCCCATCACCCAGTGGTTTTTATTCCCAGCTTGTTCATCTTGCATTATAGCTGGGTTGTATGTTTTACTTTATATGCTGTTTGCTGTACTGTTTGTTTCCTGTCTTTCCAGTGGCCAACGACCAAAAGCTTGTATGAGATGCTGAGTCAGTTTCAAAAGTGGCCCCTATAGGCGTAGATCTTCCCTCCTGATAAGGTCATTGCTGCTGCTTACCTAGAAGTGGGCAGGGCAGGGAGGGCAGTGGCAAAGGTACTTGTTTCATATGCCAAAGATCCCAGGTTCAATCCCTGGAATCTCCCAACGAGAGACTGCCACCTGAAATTCTAGAGGGACATTGCTAGGAAGTGCAGACAACTCATGAGCTAGATGAACCCAGTGCAGCTTCTTGAAAAACAATCCCTGTGACTGTAGTCATCTCATGTTTCCTTCTGTGGGGTGCCAGGTTGGATTGGGACCAGGAGATTGGGGTTCTAGTTGGAATCCCCCTGCATGTTTGCAATATGGTGCCAATGGGACCTTTCCTCTCACTGCAAATTGCAAGCATGCGGGGTAATTCCAGTTGAGACTGTGGGTTAAACCCTTTCTCTCTCCGTGGTCCTGATCTGGCTTGATCTCTCCTACCCGGCCTATTTCTGGCTATTTGTTAAACCACAAAAATGGCAAACCACATGACAAATATCGCCTCTGCCTCAGCCCTAAGTTAGTACTGTTACCATACCAGAATGTTCATTGGGCACATTGTTGTATCACTCCATCTGTCTTTTATGACAGCTTCTGCAGTTGCCTAGTTAACAGGTCTGTAGTGGCATCTGAGGCCAGATCCACAACTTTGCCACCAACTAATGCCATGTAAAATAAACATGTATGTTGAAAAAGCTAAGAGTAGCTGCACTTCTCCCTATTGCTAGTTAGCCAGGTGTAAAGTCTGAGATCAGCTCTGCATGTTAGGAGCGTAAGAAGATCAGACCAAAGCCCTATCTAGTCCACCATCTTGTTCTCACAGTGGCAACCAGATGCCTATGGAAAGCCTGCAAGCAGGACCTGAGTGCAACCACACTCTTCCCCCTTGTTATTCCTAGCAACTGGTACACTGCTTCCAATACTTCAGAACTCTTAGGTCAAATAAGAGGGAGGGTGGGAGGGTGATTTCCCCTTTCCCCCTTACCCTTCTGCTGAACTCACACAGCTTGTTACCTTCATGCTTTGTCATTGGAGTTGAGATACTTCATCATCTGGGGTTCCCTCTTGCTCAGCACAAGACTGCCTTTTGTTCTTCTGAAGCAACATATGGAGGGAAATACGTACACATTCTCTGCTGTAAGCTCTGTGAGTTGTCTCCGTATCTTGAGCACTGTACTACATTGAGAAACTCACAAGTTCACCATTTGCACATGGCCCCTGAGGCTCAAAAGGAGGAAGCGTGAATCGCCAGCTTGTTTTCCCTTTACATGCAAAGCCACCTGGAGCTTATTTGTTTTATGACATCAGTAAGAGACTATTTTCATGAGTTGAGTTGTAGGACTTCAGACCACGATCAAGGCAAGGATTGCCTCTTGGAAAGTCCCCCAGTGTTTAAAAACAAAATGCCACTTCCCTGCACGTGGAAGGCTAGTGAGTTGGGTGAAAGGGTTCTAGCCTTGCCTGGCGTATTATTTTTCCATGTGCAGGTAGTTTTTCCTTTGATTTGTTAAAGTTTGCAGTTCAAGAAGTGCAGTTCAAGTGCCTTTTTCCTGCACGTTTTGAGCAGGGTTGCAAATTGCCTCTTCCGTAAGTGAAAGGCTAATTCTCAAACCTTCTGCTCTGTAGGTTTCTCCTACATGAACATTCAGTCTTCAGTTTACAGTTTTAGTTTTGGCAAGATAATCCTTTTGAATCAGAACAGTGCACCCAAGCACGTAAATAAACAGCATGTGTCTTTATGTTCTTTTTGTGAACTTTTACACCCACACAGTTGTTAATAGCACTGGATTTGGAACTGTTATCCAGCATCCAGTTGAGGCTAAGATCTGAGGGACTTTGGTATGTAAAATGTTGCTGAAACTACCCGACTGTTTTAAGTTCCGCCTTGTTTCCTTCATTGTACCAGCCAGTGCCATTCCTACAGTAGGACAAAAAGGTTCTCCACCACAAGCTCTAATTTTGTTTGGGCGCCTGCAGTTTTCAGAGAAGATGCACTGGTACATGATTTAAGAGTCTTGCTATAAACAATTGTTCCTAAGAATATCATCCCAGGACCTGTGAGGATATGACACTTAGGGAAATGTTCTGGGTTCCTTTGGTCACTTATCTTCAAATAAAATCTCTTACTGGCCCTCTTACAAAAGAAAACATGCAGATATTCTACTTGGTTGCTTCATAAGAAATATGCATTGTCTGGCTAATGAATGTAAATATATCAAGCTGCAAATGTGTGTGTGTGTGTGTGCGCGCGCGCATGCTTGCTCTTTTACCGTGACTTATGCCCATTAGGTCCATTTGCCACTGCAAAATGTATAGCTGGGAGATGCTCATGGGTTTTAAGATTTGCAACAATTGGAGCTAGGGCAGCCAACATGGTTACTTCCAGATGTTGCTGGATCTCAACTCCCATCATCCCCAATCATTTAGCATGATGAGTGGAGCTGGTGAGAGTTGGGTTCTTCCAGATGCCCTGTTTATTGGACATCCACCCTGGTGACTATGCAGAGAGGTTTGACAGCACTGAATATTTCATGAGCATTTATTCTGATTTGTTTGTCTGGAGGTTAGATGGTCTTGTGTCAAAACAAGTGCTACCAACACTGTTCAGTGTGTTTTCCCATCATTTCCTTTCCCATCATTTCAATACCATCCTTCCGGACATTCTCAATGGAAAGTTAAGGGACCTGGACCTTTCTTCTAACATCTGTGATTGGATTAAATACTTTCTGAGAGATCGGACACAAACAGTGAGGATTGGGCCTGTTACATCTACCTCCCTGAAGCTCAGCACTGGCACTCCATAGGGATGCGTGCTAAGTCCATACCTGTATTCGTTGTATACATATGATTGCATTTCATCTGACCCATCTGCAATTATTAAGTTTACTGATGACACCACCATAATGGGTTTAATTACAGGCAGAGATGAATCTGCATACAGGGGGGAGGTTCAAAAGGTATCCACATGGTGCTCAGAGAACAATCTGCACCTAAACATTGGCAAGACAAAGGAGATGGTGTTGGACTTTCAGAGGAAGAGAGGGGAGCTAGCCCCATTGTATATCGGGGGGGCTGTGTGGAGAGAGTCTCTTCCTTTAAATTCCTGGGAGTCCATCTTAGTGAAGACCTTACTTGGAAGGTCAATACAGCCCAGGTGGTTAGGAAGGCCCAACAGAGACTTCATTTCCTTAGGGTCTTGCGAAAGAACAATGTTAGACAACAACTGATGATTTCCTTCTATCGGTCCACGATAGAAAGTGTTCTCTCATACTGTATTACGGTGTGGTACGCTGGTTTGACAGCCATGGACAGAAAGTCCCTACAGAGGGTGGTGAAGACAGCACATGATATCATGGGCTGTCCCCTGAGTCCGCTAGATGTCATCGCAGGAGACCTTTGCCTCAGAAGAGCGAGGAACATTCTCAGCGATGACTCACACCCTGGCCAGGTCCTTTTTAATCTCCTGCCCTCGGGCAGGAGATATAGAAGCATGATAAGCTTCTATAGGTTAAAGAACAGTTTCTACCCATGGGCCGTGAGGCTGCTTAATGGAAAACAGCAACATTGCAGCTGACGTTTGGGATTGGCGGTCGTACGATAGGACATAGAGTGTAACAAGGACTGAAAGATTGGAGGGGAGGGGGGCTCGTTTAATCTCACTGTAAACAAGTGGTACAGTGTCAATAAAGTATTTCTATTTTTCTATATATTCTATATCACAGAAAGCCTGATCTTACGGGGAAACATGCTATTTGTGCAGGACCTCCAGTCAACTATAATGTCGCTGCGTGAATTTGCCAGCATGTGACTGAATCCCAGCTGAAAATAGGAACAGGCTGGAAACACCCTTGGAACCCAACAGTGTCTAGAGAGTGCCTTGTTGGTCACCCCTGGTTTAAGCTATTGGTTGGAACATAGCCAACATAGTCTGATACTATAAGTGGTATCATTTTTTCAATATGTAAAATTGATTTAAAAAAATAAAAGAGACTCAGGACAGCAACAGCTTCCTTACTCATTTGGTGTTATATCTACCTGGGAAGCTGTCTGTGGACAAATGCCGACTCCTCGGACTGAAGCAAGATGAGCTCCGCACTTCATAGTTGCCTTTGACTGGACTTAACCTTCCAGGGGTCATTTATCTTTACCTTTTACCCTATCTACAAATTTATCTTTTCCTGATTTTAAAATGTAATAAGTCATTTACATTTAAATTTGCGGCATCAAAAGTGGATCATGCCTTCAATCTAGGGGAAATCGTAATACTTAACGCAGCATATATAATGTAATTTGAAGTCTCCATTCATATGTTTCTTCTTCTGTGGATGGAGGAGGTGCAGGGGAGATACAAAAGGCAGAGAACTTCTGAGAACTTGGGATCATCCTGATTAAAATGCGCACAGTAAATACAGCTTCAGGTCTAGAATCTGATTATAGGATTAAAACGGATGAAAAACTGCTGTGTATTTGAATTACAAAGTTCCAATCAATATCTTCCTTTGATATTTTTCAAAAGAGAAATGGAGTGAGTGAATAATGAGGGAAGGCAACCTTATATTGAGGCTGATACTGATATTTACATTTTCATTATTCTTTTATCATCTGATCATCATGTTAGCAGGAGTCTCTCGTTAGTTTTTTTGTTTCCTGTTTTCCCATTCTCTAGAGCTATGTGACTCCTGTGGAAGCTTCCTTCCACCAAAGGAAGGGTCCAGGATGGGTTTAGAGTTGTCTATTGTCAGGTGGGCTTTGGTTTAGGGTTGGCATTGAGGGAAAGCAGGGTTCTTCTGCCTTTAACAACAATGTGGCAGGCAGAAATTCAACAGGCTGAGCTTGGAAAGTTTCATTTGTTCACATTCTGTCTGTCAGAGATTTTACTATGTGTGAAACCACTTATTTTATTTTTGGGCCCTCCACACCACCTCCACAAAAAGGACACACATTTGCATATGGCAGAGAGCAAATGTGAATGTTATGCAAATCTGTGTCCTCTTTGGTGAGTGGGTTGGAGGGCCTAAGCCACATACAATGTACTGGACTCTTAAAACCTGTTGGCACCCCTGGACATATTCCAGAGTCTAAAATGACAGCATGCTGGGTGGTGGCCTTAGAGCTTTAGAATCCATCAGGACTAGAATAAGGAATAGAGTTTCTGTAGTTCCTAGGAGCTCTCCAGGGTCCTGCAGTGTCTTACGTCTGGGTGGGTACCTGGGCCAAAGCAGACATTGCATTCACATGGGGTGGGGTTGGTTATGAAGGAAAGGCAGCCTGGAGGAATGACTGGTTGTAAGGGGGACAAACTAGCCATTAGCCATATAGTTCACCCCACAGGTGTATATCTCCCTATGGAAGGAAATTTTCATCAGATGTTTGTAGACTAGACTGCTGCGGATGTGTGAGATCTACAGAGTTCTGTATCCGAGTGCAAGACTGAGAACACTTACCTCCATTTGTTCAGTAAAATGGAATTGAAAATGGCATTTTTGCAGTTGGGTATCCTCCACGTTTGGTCCCTGGTCCCTCTGAACAAGTGCTGGTGTGAGCCAAAATTGACCATCACCACACTGATTGTCAGCAAGGGGATTAGGGCATGCATGAAATGTGTTGAGTGTTCTTGCAGGGCTGCCACTTGGGTAGCAAAGGGGACGGTTCCCTCTCTCATATGCTTCTGTCTATCGCATCTGTGTCCTGTCTTTTTTCTTCGTATAGGGTGTGCATAACCTTATCTTGCTTGTGATCGTTGTGGCAAACAAGTTAATGAGGTTGAGTCATAGGGGCCTGCCCAAGGCCACCTGCTGAGCTTCATGGCCAAAGCAGGGATTTGAACCCAAGTCTTCCCAGCCCAAAGCCATCATGTTGTGAAACACATCACTTTGGCTCTCTGGAATGCTCTTTAGATACTTTCCCCAGCCAAGTGAGAACTATTTATCCAAAAGAACTATGTGGTCAGCCCTACTTGTGTGGCTGACTTATTTAAGAGTCTTCTCTGCCATACAGGACCTTGTCATGGAGAAACAGCTTCCGCATGGGCTGAGATAATGTCTTTAAAGTTCCATTATTCCTCTCCAACATGCTGATGATGCAATGCACCAGTTGTCTGGATGTTCTGCACACACATGTCCCTTCCCTACTGAAAGTTAAGATTGTCCTCCGGCACCAAAGCATTGCAGATGGCATGTATGTCCCCCTCTCCCACCCCATAAGAGACCTGCTTGGCTTTTTTCCACCTTTGGAAAGCAGGCTTCAGATCTCTCCTCATCAGGTATTTGGGGAGTGAGGATTGTCAAGAACACATCCATGCTGCATATAAAAGGCAGGTATAACACATCCCTCCCACTGAAAGGGGCTACAGATATCTAAAATTCTTCAAATTAAGGGCCAGTTTCCCAGGTAAAGAAAAATGTGTTTGTCCAGCACCTGAAAGTAGATAGTGATGGCACCAAGCATACAGCTAGCTCCCTGGGGAGAGCACTCCATAAGTGGGGAGGCACCACTGAAAAGGCCTGTTCTCTGTTGCCATCCTCTGCACCTCCTTCAGAAGGGGCACAAATAGGAGGGCCTTGGGTGCCAAACACAGGGCCTGGGTTGGTTCATGTGCAGAGAGGCAGTAATGGTGATGATGATGATGATGATGCAGATGATGATGCAGGACCTTGGTGAATTTAATGTGTTTGTGCGATGTTGTCTTGCTTTTTTCATCCATAATGTATTCTGGATTTTTACTGTAATCTACTTCCTCATTCTATCCAGCTATCCAACTAGACTGTCTCTACTTTGGGTTTCTGTGATTTGTCTCCTCTTCTGTTTCAGAGAGCCGTATGATTCTGGATGCCTTTGCCCAGCAGTGCAGCCGGGTTCTTAGTCTTTTAAACTGTGGTGGGAAATTTCTGGACAACAGCCGTACTCAGTCTTTGGTTTCCTGTGTTAAGCAGGAGAGCCTGAGCTTTAGTGAAAGACCAGAGCAGTGCCAGATTGGGAAAATGGTCCATAGCCAAGCGCCAGACAACTTGGACCTGGAGCTGCAGTACATGCACAAGAAACAGCAAACCTCTGCTTTTCTGAGGGTCTTTACCGATTCCCTTCAAAACTACTTGCTTTCTGGAAGCTTTCCATCTCAGAATGCTTCCTCCGTGAGTGATTTTGGCCATTTGGCTGACGTGGATCCACTTTCAACCTCTCCAGTACACACATTGGGTGGATGGACATCCCCAGCAACCTCCGAGTCCCACGGCCACCCATCCTCTTCCACGCTTCCGGAGGAGGAGGAGGAGGAGGAGGAAGGCTACTGTCCTCGTTGCCAAGAGCTGGAGCAGGAGGTAATTTCATTGCAACAAGAAAACGAGGAACTCCGACGGAAGCTGGAGAGCATTCCAGGTAATCCTAACAGAACCATTTGAGACATCTAGCGCTGTAGATATATAAGATCCACGGCTCAATGATTAGCATCTAAAAATCCTGTTAACATCAGTTTGTGCTGTTTGGTTTAAGGGTCAAGGCCACCATGGATGTTTGATGTACCAGAATGAAGAGGCATAGTTCCAAATAAACACATTTCATGTCAGGATATTGGTACTTGTCACTTTGCAGTAGCATAACCAACATAATGTGTTCCGTCCTTAAAGCATCATCCTTCATGATTAAATAAATGGGTTAACATACTGTCAGTACTATTGTTCAGCAGAAAGGTTGGCTAGAAATAACTATTTTTTCCAAGTCCAGAGGGCTGTTCCCTCCTTCTCAAACTGGATGGCAGGGCCTCTTTGAGTGTAGCACCCACCCTTTGGAAACCTCTACTTAGCTAGTTTCCTTTAGCCTCCTACAAATTCCAGCGAGACAGGCGTAAGTATACTCCAGCACATTTCTTTGGCATAACCAGATGACTTAACATAGAGCAAGGGTGGTGGTATCGGACTCCCAGCTCCCATCATCCTTGGTTGCAATGGCCATCCCAGTATAGACGATGCTCACATAATTCTCATCCTTTAGAATCAGCATCTCAAGGCCCCTATTTAATGAGAAAAGGCATCCGTGGCCAGGCAGCATTTTGTAGCCTGCTTCCCTCTCTCACTCTCCCACCGTTGTTCTAGAAAACCCTTGCCTGAAGCCCTGGAGAGCCACTGCAGACAGTATTGAGCTAGACTTAGCAATGGACTGACCTGCTAAATTTGACGTGCAGTGATGTAACTCTATGCACCCCACTTGCCATTCACATTTCCCCCCTGCTTCTCCCTACTCCTGCCTCAAACTTCGTCTTACATTGTTAGAGTTCCTACTGGTTTATTCGTTGTCCGTTCCCTTTCTTGCTTGCAGTGTTTGGGTACTCCTGCTGGCAGCCGGCATGAATAGCCTGCCCTGAACTGCTCACTCAGTGTGACAGGTTGCTATTTGGCATGGGCTTTCCTCACCCACCTGTACTTAGTGACTTGCCCGTCTACTAAATTGCACGTAGCTTGAAGGGTCTTGCTAGGTGTGACTGCTCTGCCCACATCCACCCCAAATGATGGAAATTAAGAGGCATGCTTCATGCTGGAGATCTAGGGGCTGCTGTGAGAAGTGGGGGAGGTGGCCTTGTGATTGACACATGGGTGAGCCCATCAAAATCATGCACAGTATGGTTGGCTGCAAGCCGAACTTCCCCATGCTTGATCCACATTTCCTGCCACCGCATCTCTGACTCTCTCTTTTTAAGGGTCTCTGTATTCTCTTCTCGCTTCTCACCCTTACTGTATTTTACGTTCCTGTCCAATATTTACCTCACCTTTCTTCCAAGGGGGGGGGCATTTCTTTAGTCTTGCAAAAATCCCGGGAGGGGTTGGTGAGGCTGTCCTGCTGAGGGTTTCTTCACACATCACAAAGGAGCAAACTTCAGGAAGGAAGGGTAAACAAAACTGTTCTGGGGATTTATTCCGCTTTTCTGAAACGGTGTTTGACTCGCTGATATGTTTGCCTTTTTAATAATGAGCAGCAGATGTACACTCACTTCCCCTGTTTTTCCTACAGTGCCCTGCCAGACTGTTTTAGATTACTTGAAGGCTGTTCTTCAGCATCACAATCAGCTTATGATTCCTCAGCCAGCAGAGCAGCCAGCAGAGGTACTGTACAGGGGTGATAAGAAGTGCCTGGAGCCTGGCTACTTCAGTGGGCAAGTGTGCACACGGAAATAATTCAATGCTGGATGAATATGCCTTTTGCTCTCTTTTTTTTTAAAGTGTAACAGCAAAACTCTCATTTATCTTCTGCAGTGCATTACTACATTTACACTGAGAACCATTCACTCTCAGCCTAGGTACATTGATAACACACACCCTGGTGAAAGATTTGCCGTTTACATGTCCTTCCCCCACCAGTCCTGTAATAATAATAATAATAATAATAATAATAATAATAATAATAAATTTATTTATTTATACCCTGCCCATCTGGCTGGGTTTCCCAACAGAATTAAAAGCACAATAAAACATCAAACATTATAAACTTTAACATGAATGATATCATCTCTTTGTGGACGTTATTGTGTAATAGGCCCCAACTGATGTTAAAGGTTATACATACAGTGGACAAACGTTAGAAACTTGAGACTTGCTCCCTATTACATTGGAACCTCAGTTTTCGAACATAATCCGTTCCGGAAGACCGTTCGATTTCCGAAACATTCGGAAACCGAGGATCAAAGGGCTGGCTGCAAAGTCAATAGGGAAAAAATGAAAAACACGCCTCAGAAGCCGTTCACTCCCAGGTTTTCTGCATTCAGCTTCCAAAACGTTCGACAGCTGAGATGTTTGAAAACCAAAGTTTGACTGTACCTGTAAAACTTACATGCCCATTCCATGTGTGAACTACAAGTTTGATGTGACCGTTTCAGCTATCATCCGGACTTCTCTCCACATAGGATTAGCTGGTGATGTGCTTCTGCCTTAGGCTGAATTCATCATTTGAGGTGGTCCTACAGAAATGAGCCTTTTTCACTGCAGCTGTGGGAGACATTTAGCATGTTAGCACTAGCTAAACATCTTCCATTGCTGTGTTGTGGTGAACAATTGCAGCCTTTGGTCCATGCCCTCTCTACAGGCTAATTTAACAGTGATTCCCTCTTTGTAGGGAATTGTAATTACCGGTAGGTGAGGCGTTTCTTGGGGATCTGTAGCAGCAAACACTCAGCATCTAACTGAACTTTAGTTCACGTGATTTTTTAGAGGAAGCTGTGACAGTTGCCAAAATATATAAGCACTGTAGATTGACAGTGTAGGTGAGGCCTCTGTGAAGCAGGACGCAAGGCACATAACTGAACATTGCCCTTTTTTTTTTACATATTTCCACACAACGTTATGTTAGAAGGTTTTTCATTCTGTTTTGTAAGTCTCTGTCTGGCTCTATAGATAGATAGCATCATATGCTGGTACAGAGGTTAAAACGTGCTTTGTTTAGTTGGTTAACTACATCACATGAGCTTCTGCCAAAACACAGCATACTTTTCACAAAGGGTTATTGTGTCCAGAAACATACTACTTACAGAAATCAGTGCCATTAAGTCTAGAGTGCAGTGCAGCAAGTTGTAATTAGATCATTGTGCGCACACTCAACAATAATTGAGGGGTGGGAATGTTAAAAGAGGAAGATATTTGAGTAGCGCCATTTGTAATTAGGTCAACTTTAATATCCTCTCCGAGGAAAAAAATGCATTGAGAACTGAACACCCCTCCCCCAAAAGCCATATGGACATAAGGTTTTACATTACACGTTGAAGCTTAAATGTCCACAGGCAAAGTGACCTAAATCTTGTGCTGACCAGGAGGGCAATTTGCTGAATACTCATTACATGAAAAAGTTAAGTAAACATCTATGTTTCACACACTTTCCCCTTCCCAAATTGTGAAATATAAAGCGACAACTCTAGACATCTTGCTTACCTGGGAGCAAGTCTCATTCAACACTGTGGGTCTTGCTACTAATAAAGCATCCTTAGGATCAGACTACATGTTTGCCACAGGAGATGGTACTGATTTACTCTTTACAAATATATAGGTTGGGCAGGTTTGTATGAGAGTGTAGGAAGAAATGTGCAGGTTATACGAGATCCACATTAACATAATCTTAGTGCCTCCAACTCCAGTGCCCAAAGCCCAACTATTCATCACTTGCTTTGTACAGGAAACAAAACACCCGATAAGACTCGAAATGGCACCCGATTCAGCTCCCTTGAGATGAGTGAAACTTTGTTCCAGGTGCTTGGAATAGCCTGTTCTCCCTTCAGTGTCCCTCACCAACAGTTAGAACCACGCCAAAGCTTCAAGAGATACCTATTTCTCCAGAGCCACATGGTCCACTTGCAGTTAAGCGTTACCCTGAATCATTGGTGTGTGTCAGGATTTACCTTGTTGTGTTTAAGAAAGGGAGGCCAAGGTCCAGGACAGTTCATGAGGATAGTTAAAAAAAAAACCTGGTTTTGTATATTTGCTTCCTACATGGAACCTTCTCTGCTTTGACTTGTCTGCTGAGGATTAGCGTCCAGCATGGAACCTTAACCTGCTGCTGAGGATTCTGGGCTGCGTTCTGAGTCACACGAGGCTGTTTGAGCCAGGCCTGGTGGACCTCACTGCTGCTTCTCTTCAACTGTTCAGTAAGAGTGTGTCCAATAACATATTCGTAGCACATCCTTGTAACTGTGGGTTGCAGGAAAGGATTTGGCGGTTGAGTGCAAGCCATTGTACCGATTGTCTCATGGAGGAACCCCACCTGAAGCTTCCACAGGACCCCGGAGGTTTCTATCAGGGTGAATGCCTGTTTATGGGCTTCCTTAGCTGGGCATTATAAGCAAACGGCAACCAAGAGATTTTGTGGGAGGAATTGTCCGCCCCACAAAGCCGTCTTCTGCCTTTACGTAGAATTCATTAGTAGTCATGCTGCTCTGGGAACTTAGGGTTTATAACTTTTGTTTATTTGCTTTAGAGTTTTCCCTGCAACTTAGCTGCTGTCAGGTTCTAAGGGTGTTAAACAAAAGGTAATACGTTAATTATGTAAATGGAATTATTATAAAAAGTAGCGTCTGAAGTAGCTATCCGTCAGCTGCCATTGAAAGACCTGTTTGATCACACTCTTCAAAAGACGTTTTTGCACATTCTAATAGATGAAGAAAGGAAATTATATTTAAATAGCTTTCCCAATCACTGGATCATGACACTTTTTAACCTACCTGCGAAAGTACATTATAAATAGCTTCTTTCCTCTCAAGGTGTTCATTATACCTCACTGGTTCTTGTTATAGAAAATGCAAATGATTTCTTCTTCTTTTTTCATGCTCATTCTGAGTATGAGCAAGTCCTTGTTCCCGTCAGCCTATGTTTTCACTGTCAGCATTTCACAGCTGCCTAATTTCCGTTTTATTTTATTTGGCAACTGACTTCATCTTCTCTGCCTGTTAGCCTTCACATAAAAAACCAGGAAACTGCTCTGCTCTCTCTCTCTCTCTCTCTCTCTTTTATTTTTTTAGGGGAGCAAACAGTTGCTTAACAACTATCCCGTCTACATCACTAGCAAACAGTGGGACGAGGCAGTGAACTCCTCAAAGAAAGATGGGCGGAGGCTCCTTCGATACCTCATCCGATTTGTCTTCACCACCGATGAGCTTAAGTACTCGTGCGGCCTTGGGAAAAGGAAAAGGTCAGTGCAGTCAGGAGACACTGGTCCTGAAAGACGCCCTCTGGATCCAGTAAAAGTAACATGTCTCAGAGGTACTACATCTTCTCACTTGGTGTCCACCATACGCAATCTCCATTTCACCGCATTGGCTTTGGGCTTTTAGGCAAGAAGGCTTAGCTTCCTGTTCTCTCACGTGGCCCGGTGCCTTCCAGATGCTTTGGACAACAACTGCATGGAATCCTGTTTTAGTTGGAATGATTGGAGTTGTGGTCCAAAACCCCTGGTGAGCACCAGGTTGGAGATGTCTGGTCTAGAAGGAACAGGGAGCTTCCTGTAAACATGGGGTTCTTGGGGATTAGGTTCTGCCCTCAATCGATGGGAGATGGGTTGACTTACCTTTCTAATCAGTTTATCGAGCAGTTTTCAGACTGTGCTCTGGGGATCTCGAGGGTTCTTCACTAAGATAATTAGCAGGGGTTGGAAAGTGTCTCTGGAAGACTGCCTCCTCCTGCTCCTCCTCCTCCACCACCTCACCACCCATTTCCCCCTGCAGTGCACAGATGAGAGGATGTTTTCAAGGATGCGCTCTCAGTTGTTGCTAGGTGACAATGAGGTCCCAACTGGCCTCATGTGAACAGAGCATGTGCCCTAGACAAGAATATGCCCCAGAATTTACTGTAGGCTGCAAAAGGGCTTCTCAGTAGACAATGCAAAGTGTTCATAAATATAGAAAGTTTGAGCAGCATTGAGAAGCATGCTTCCCCCCCCCAAAAAAAAACAAACCTCAAAAGAGGTCCTCTTTTGGAGATAATTAGCATTTCCTTCACTAATTTACTATGTAATAAGCCCAAGCGGCTGCTCATTAGATGACAAGGCCATCTTTAATATTTTATTTTACATTCTCCATCATAGTAGGAAGCCAAAATTAAAACAGCCTCCGTAGCAAAAAGGGTGTTCTTACCCAAGCGCCTCTCATCAAAACACAATCCAATTGCTTATAATTGACCCTGCCTTTTCAAATCAACTAAAACTTTCATCAGACTTTAAATTAAACTTGATTATAAAATAGATTAAGGTTGATTAATCTACACATTTAAATCTAATTACTTGGATTCACTGTTTGGGAAAAAAAATTCAGGTTGCTTTTCTTGTCCCGATTAATCCTTGATTGAATGAAATGGGTTCTTCATTGAAATCAATACACTGTCTTCAGAATAAGAGATAGAATTGTTTCCAAAGTCCATTTTTAATGAGATATGGAAACCATTTGTAATGGAAGGGAACAGACGATATCCTGGTCTTATGGCCACAGTCTAGCTGCGGCTGCATACAACTTATTGTACACAACAACTAGCACGGTCCAGTTGCAAAAGATGCTACCACCAAAACCAGGGAGAGATGGGTGACTGGCATGGATGACACCCTTGCAGAGGTGCCTCTGCAGCAACTGCTCATGTGTCAATGCGCTTCCACCCATAGATCCCTCTTGCCAGGTCAGGACCTACTGTATTTACTTGAGTCTAATGCGCCATCGAATCTAATGCGCACCTCAATATTCAAAACCTTGAAACAACAAAAAATGTATTTGCTGGCGGATGTAACGCGCTTCCTCTGCAAGGATCTGTCATGTCTCCTCGCTAGCTTTTAAACTTCTCCATTGAGGCCTGAAGCTGCTCACCCCTCAATGGAGAGGTGGGACAGAGCCTGAATCTCACTGCCGGCTAGCATGAGCTCACAGCGAGGTACGTATTTACTTGAGTCTAATGCGCCATTGAATCTAATGCGCACCCAATTTTTCGCAGCTTAATTTGGCAAAAAAGAGAGATGCGCATTAGCCTCGGGTAAATACAGTAATGGGTTTTATTACCTTCGAAGAGCAACGGTGAGATTATTTCAGTGTTGTTTTCGTGTCACACTATAGCCGTGTGAAGCAGCAGATCGTTTCGGAAGAGAGAAAATTCTTTCTCTTCCATCTCCCCTTTATGACATCTAAATGTAGAGGCACCGGAAGGGAACTTTTCAAATGCCAAACACACTGGCTCCAGTCCAGCGCTAAGGACTAGTGGCTTTGGCAGGCCTACTATTAGCACTAGGCATTTGATTGGCGTTTGCAGGACCCAGGTATCCCTTGCACCCTCAGGTGACTGCTGTCACCTCGATTGCCTGACAGACACACTTGCTGCAGCTGTCAAGCTCCTGCTCCTGCTTGCTTGAGAGCTGGCTTGCCCTGAAGCATCACTGTTAACAGCTCAGGAAGATTAGCACCTGCTGAGCTGTATGGGTTATTGCAGCTCTGCTGCTGAAGCCCCCTCATGGGAGGAAGGCAGGCAGCTGTTCCCCCCTCATGTTCGCAGGCTTGCAAGTGGCAGCGCTGTAATGCTCAGGTCCAGGGCCCATGATGGTCAGCCTTGAGCAGGCCCACTCTCAACAAGGAGAAGGCTGAAGCTGGCAGCATCAGCAGCAGAATCGCCCCTCAGAGGCTTGAGGATCAGCAGATGTGAGTGCGGTGGCAGCTTGGGCTCTGAATGGGATGCACTTTGAAAGATGCATCCATCTGCTTCAGTGGGGCACAGTTTGTGATGGATCTGCATCCAGATGCACAACTTGCACTGGCTGCACACAGGCACGGAAGCCTGCTTCTGCATGCTGGTATCCATCCTTTGCTGGATTGAGACTGTCCTTAAATGTCAGCACCGGGGTGCACAATTGCACACTAAAAATTTTTTAAAAAATTGCAGGTGGTAAACCTTTTGCACATAAATTGCATATATACCTCACCAGTCAAGGCATACAAGCATTAAGTGGGAGAATTAGGCAAAACATAACTTGGAGTTTCGAACACATCTCTGTTGGTTTGGTGGCAAGCACCCAGCATTCGACACTGTTGAAGGGAGCTTCCACACAGTCCCTGATAGTAGACTCGGTATAGCTTCTGCATGCTATTTCTTTTTTGCAGCGTCTACACAACATCGTCTTCATCGAAATGCCATCCCATATTCCCCACCCCATTCTCTGTCCCATTTAATCCGGATTTACTCCTTCTGTGAGTTTTATTTTTACTTCTCGGAATTTCCCATGAAACAATAATCCACATTAAATGGGAAGGGGATGTGGGACAGCATTTTGCCGAGGGCATTGCATGGACACTGAGCAAATCTTTTCTCGGCACGAACCCCAACCAACATTTGAAGTGGATGTCTACTGGCATTATGCCTATTGCTCCGAATGGCTCGCCGGGGCTTTTTGTTATGTTGGAGGAGGTTTAATTTTAATGGGGTCCAAGCTGATAGCCACAGATTATATTTCTAGAACACGAAGTAATCCTACAAGGAAGGGAGAGGGAGAAAGCCACCTTTTCCTAAGACCTGCCAGTTTGTGCAGGCAGAGTAGAAGGCTGTGTCTCTGTGTGGCTCCCTCCCCCCCCCTTTTACAGCTCTTGTTAATTTCATTCTTTATAACTCAATTTCTGGACAACATATTATTTAAAAAAACATATTGAAGCGTTTCACAGTAAAGTCGCTCAAAATTCTGAAAACTTCATTAAACTGCAGTCGCGTATGTACAATGGCTTCGAGTAACAGCTGGGGGGGGGATATTCAAAGGAGAATAAAATTAAAATGGCAAAGAAAGCACTCTGTCTTGGGAGTCCTGCATAACTCCATCCCACATGCCCTATCAGAAGCAAAACAAGGATCACAGAGTTGGAAGAGACCACAAGGGCCATCCAGTCCAACCCCCTGCCAAGCAGGAAACACCATCAAAGCATTCCTGACAGATGGCTGTCAAGCCTCTGCTTAAAGACCTCCAAAGAAGGAGACTCCACCACACTCCTTGGTAGCAAATTCCACTGCCGAACAGCTCTCACTGTCAGGAAGTTCTTCCTAATGTTTAGGTGGAATCTTCTTTCTTGTAGTTTGAATCCATTGCCCCGTGTCCGCTTCTCTGGAGCAGCAGAAAACAACCTTTCACCCTCCTCTATATGACATCCTTTTATATATTTGAACATGGCTATCATATCACCCCTTAACCTTCTCTTCTCCAGGCTAAACATACCCAGCTCCCTAAGCCGTTCCTCATAAGGAATTTTTTTTTATTTAGTTTCAACTATGGCAGACTAACATGGCTACCTACCTGTAACTTAATCTATTTAGTATGAAATCAGCACTGTCCTGGTGAGCAGATGGTTTGTTTCCAATGCAGATGTTTTCTACCCCCCTTTTCCTGTGTTCCTGCTGCTGTTCCTTAACATCCCATGCATCCCATCACTCCTTTCCCTCCCAGACACCTCAATTGCTAACCCCAAAATGCTTTTGGAAACCCACACCGTGCAGCCACGCAGTACAAACTGTGTTAATTCGCACGGTGTGTTGAAGCCCTTGATGGGAGCTGGAGAAAGGACTACATGTTGCAGGCTACATGTTGCAGGAGTTAAAGCTTTGGGGTTGTCCCGCTTAGCATTGCCTCCAAGAATATATACCCGGCGTATGAATGCGATGCATCCGCATGCCACTGCCCAGCTTGCAAGAGAGCTAATGGTGCCAGTGGGCCGCTGTTGCTAACTCCACATTTTCCCGTAGAATTCATTAGGATGCACTGCACGTCCAACCCTGATTGGTGGATGCCTTCTGAGGAACAGATAAACAAGGTGTTCAGTGATGCCGTGGGACATGCACGGCAAGGTCGTGCGGTGGGGACGTTCCTCCACAACGGCAACTCGTATTACGAAGGGATTGAGCAACACAGTTCGCAAGATGACCTCTTCAGCAGGGGCATCCACGATGGATCTGGAGACTGATGGCAAAGGGGAGGAAACACACACGTGTATTGGGGCAGTGAAAGAGACTGCGTGTTCGATGTGCTGTTTGACGTGACTTAAGAACCCAAAGCATGTTCAGAGTCTTGTTTCATCCAAGGCCTTCCTGTGAAATCCCAGTGTGTCTAAGCCCAGGCTTCTCAAGGACGCAAACCTGCTTCTGAGTGGGTGGGGAGTAGAATTCTCCTCCACGCAAAATAATAATAACCCCACACAAACATACCTTGAAAGTTGGCGTGTCAGGAAACAGGCCAGGCTAGAAAGTGTCTGCCTTACATGTTAGTTTTTTATGTGTGAAGGATTTCCTTTCCCGTGTTTTTCTGTATGCGAGTCTCCACCTGCCATCTTTAACGCACAAAACTCAGATGCGGTTTTATCTCCCCACCTCACGTGGGGCAATGAAAACCAGTCTCACAGCTCTGTATAGCTTCACAGTGGCCAAACACAGTCCCACCAACACACAACTTTACACTTCTGAGTTCATGTGCAATTTTAGGGATTAGGAATGTGTAGTGACATTTCATTAAATCTGGAAGGCATCTAAATCAAGGAGAGTTTTGACATGTTGGCATTTTATTTTGGAAGTTTTCTTACCTTTTTTTGGAGGGGAGGGGCAGGAATGTCATCTAAAGATGCTGGAACTAGTCTATACTGATAATAGATTAATAAATGTTCCAAGAGATAACTTGTTACTTTTCAAGCTTTCTCTGTTGCTTTAAATGTTTTCCTGTAAAGCCTTGCTTTTGCTGGTGCCACGCAGTTTTGTGTACAATCACTAATTCAGGAATACACTCCTGCTCTCTGTCAGGTGTGCAGTGGCCCTTACATCCTTGGTAGTATAATGTTAACATTTCATATTTTAAGCTGAAAAAGTGTCACTGACTCAGTCTCACAGGCCAAGACCAAACAAAAGTCTCTAGGAGTGTCCTGCACTCTGGGAGTCCCCTGCTTATTCACCTCAGCCATTTGCTTGTCAGTGGAAGGGCCCAAGGTGCGAAAGAGCAGCTGTCCAACCCCCCAAAAAACAAAGAGCTAAGACCTGCAGGGTGGTGACTTGAAACAGTTCAGAGCTGCTCTGTGTGAAATAAGCTAATGTGCAAAATAAAAGAGCATTGTCTAAAAATACTTAAGATCTTGCAATATCAAGTTCGGGAGCTGCTGTTTGGGACTCTTAAAGAATAATCTGTAAATGTATAACACTTCTAGAAATAGCTTATTTTCGTTATTGTTTTGGGGTTTTGTTGTTTCAAGTTCTTCCTCGGAAGTGTATTTGCCTCACAAGGCGCTCATCAGGAGAAGAAAAAACAACACTCTTTCGTAGGTAAGGCTGACACCACCACCCTCGATTTGTGTCAAATATCTCTCCCTCTTCTTGCAGCCCCCCATGCCATATTACAACCAACACCATTCCAGAGGGTCTCCGAACCCTCATAGAATCATCGTGTTGGAAGGGACCCTGAGAATTAATAATAGTAATAATTTTTTATTTGTACCCCACCCATCTGGCTGAGTTTCCCCAGCCACTCTGGGCGGCTCCCAATCGAGTGTTAAAAACAATACAGCATTAAATATTAAAAACTTCCCTAAACAGGGCTGCCTTCAGATGTCTTTTAAAAATAGGATAGCTGCTTATTTCCTTGACCTCTGATGGAAGGGAGGTGCCACTACTGAGAAGGCCCTCTGCCTGGTTCCCTGTAACCTCACTTCTCACAATGAGGGAATTGCCAGAAGGCTCTCGGCATTGGATCTCTAGTCCAATCTCCTGCAATGCAGGAATCTCGACTAAAGCATCCATGGCTGATGGCCATCCAACCTCTGCTTAAAAACCTCCAAGGAAGAAGAGTCCACAACCTCCCGAGGGAGTCCATTCTACTGTCAGAAAGTTATTCTTGGTGTTGAATCAGAATCTCCTTTCTTGCAAATCGAAGCCATTGGTTTGGCTCCTGGTAGGCTTGGGCAGGATTCCTCCTGGCCCCGGGTTTGGCTGGCCAATCAGCGCCAGCCGGGCCTGCTCCCAATGGCAGGGAATAAATTGAGGCCTGACTTGGAGGTCATTCCTTCCGCTTGCCTTTGCCGGATTGCTGCAGAGTTACGGGGTCTTGGCATGCAAGAGCTAAGCGCTTTTAAACCTCATGGGTGTTAAGTACACACTTGGCTCTCTTCCACTGGAACCTGTAGGACTTTAAAAAATGAGCTTAGCTTTAGTTGGCTCACATCCTTCGTTTATATATTTTATTTGGCTATGATGCCATCTCTGCCTATTAACATACAATCAACATTTCAGTGCCGTCGGTTTCCGAGACAAATTGGTTGTAAATCAGTAGGACATCAGGTGGCCTGATGAGAAGAGAAACACTCCCATCCTTCAAAAATTACGGCATTTCTGTCCTATTTGTATAGTGTTGTACTTAACACAGCCGCTGCCACATTGCTAAGATAGCGCAGGCCTTGGTGTATGTTTCCTGTGGTGACACTTGCTGATCTTTATGGTGGGGGAAAAGAAGTCAGATGGAATGCATGAGTCCACGTTTGTCTACAGTATAATCTCATGATAGTGTATTTTTGTAATAAGCAGTGTGAAATCCAATATTTGTGTATGAATCCAAGTAAAAGTGTTTCGTTCGAATTATGCACACCAGATTCACATAACAGACCTCACTGAAGCAATACCATTTGGGGTTTGCTAAGGCAACGGGTAAGCCTGGCTGTCTTAATGGGAAGGGTAATCTGCAGATTTCTACTTGGGTCCCACTCTTGCATTATGAAGTGCCACACAGAAGCTGCTTCCCTGCAGCCTAGCTGGGGGTGGGAGAGGAATTTGTTTGAGCTGCTTTTTGCTGCCAGATTTGAGACCCCCAAACTTGCTGACAGCTGGGAATGCAACTTATCCGTTGGATTATGCACTTAATCTGAATTTTTTGTTGCAGCTTTTGTCCCAAAAGTACAAAAATATGCATCTTCAACAACAACGAAAAGAGAGGATACAAAATGCATATTTTAGGAGGAAATACATTTAAAGGGTTGTGGTGCAATGAAAAAAAAACATTCACATTTGGTGGAAAGAGTGCATGCAATTTACATGCAGGTATTTTTTGTGTGTGTGCAGTCTTTGTAAAATCCATACAAAATGGGAGGGAGCAGACCTTGGCCCAGTGTTAGTGTAACTGACACAAAACTGACATAGGTTGATCATCCATCCATCTATCCCTAGCTTCATGGTAACATCTATAAAGAGGAACCATTTGGGTCAAGTCAGAGAGATGGTTACATCTCACAACAGGGTTGTCACTCCGAGGGCAAGTGAGCTATATGATCCACATGAATACTTTCAACAGACATTACTTCTGTGGGCAAGGCTAGAGCAGCTGCTACAACATGCTGGCAACACAGTAAGATCTAAAGGATCCTTTAAGTCTTACTTTAGCAGTGTGTTCTCCCACAAAGCTCCAGTAATGTCAGCAGAACCAGTCCACATAAATGGAGTCAAAGGTGCAGCTCCTTCCCATCCCTTCTTGGGAACTGGGGTCATGGTGTGGTGTTGGCAGGTTGTCACCGAATAAGCCCATGTTATTCCAGCCTCCACACCATTGAGGCGGCGCAGGAAGGCACCTTTAGTTTGGACAGTGACCATCCAGTATTGCAGAAAATTGTAGCGATAAAACCTATTGCCTGCTTCCCAACGCCTCATTGCAGCAATGCTAGCCATTGTTTTGCTCTCCATTCAAAATCTTTTAAAGGTAGAATGCCTACGATATTAAAATTGGCAGTATAAGCAGGGCAGTATTTAATCCAGCTGAAGGATTCACTGTTGTGAAAGTTTGAAAATTCAGCGCAAGTGACAGACCACAGTAGGAGAGCAGTTTCAAAAGCTTTATTGTCAAAATTGGGCATAAAATCTACTTCTCTCTCATTTAAGGTGCTCCACCCTTTAAACAGTTTGTCTGAACATTGACACTTCTTTAGCTGTCTTAGCTGTGCTCTTTTAACATTAGTGTAAACATGCACACACTCAGATATGGGGAAATACCCTTTTGGAGCTCATCTTGTACAAAACCAGTCTTGCCACCTTATTCTAACCACAGAATACATTCTCATTCACTGTTAAGGCCTTGCACTGAGAATGCAATCCCGATGCCTCAGAGCCTGGAAATAGGAATAGGATAACTATGGAGCCGATCATTTGCTGTCACCAGTGGCGTAGCATGGGTTGCCAGTGCCCAGGGCACCACCTGCCGATAGGCTGGAAAGAAAGGCAAAAGGTTGGCGACCTACCCTAGTGGCAGCCCCGTGAGCATTAAGCACGGCGGGACGGGGGATTGGTTGGAAGCAGGTATCTTTCTAAAGCCTTTGCAGAGGATGCCCTAGCGACTGGCCCTTGCCCAAATCCTCTCCTCAGTCATATGTGCATTTGCAATATGGAGGAAAGCATGAAAGTCCCCCACCTACAACCTGAAATGATACCGTCCAAGATCAGTTTTACCACTTACCTAATACTTGGCAAAGTCAGAACAGCTTACGGTATTCAGCTGCTGCCCCCCCCCCCCATTCTGCAGCAATATTACCTCAGTTAAACCATGTTTAGCCTTCTGTTTTACGGCACCGCATCTGGTTTGGGCTTCCTCAGCCAGCAGCTATGGATGAGGTGAGTTGCAGTCCTCAACAGATGGGGGCAGCAAGATGGCTCCCTCTGCTCTAGGACCTCTTCTATTATGAACAGGCTTTTAAAAAATAATAATACAAAAAAACCCTCAAATTACTTCCACCCAACACACAGCTACCACCTTCCTCCCCACCCCAGTACATTTGACAGATTGCCCAACCCTTTCATGGCAGCCTCTACTGTACATACAAGCGAAGCAATTCCTGGGTTCAAATGCCATAGCAATTCCAATGGCCTCTGGGGAAATTTGTCATTTGCCTTATTCTTTCTGAATCTTCCTCCCATTTCTGTAGCAGCTTTTGAAGCTTGTGTATCACTTCTGCACGGACCCCCGTGTCGACATGCCTTTGCTCTATTTTCTATGACAAAATATTTGTGGCCATACTGTGACCAAGAACTCATTACTCCTAATACTCCTCTCGTTCTCGTGTCGTTGATTCTATTAACAATTTGTCCTGTGTCAAGTAAATGAGACCTAGGGATAGACAAATTCCTGATGCTGTACAAAGTGAATAGTGTAATATAGGCTAGTATGTTTTGGTGAGGATTTCTATAGGATGTGTGAATTGTTTTCTATGTGACATCAGGCTACACCTTTCTTTTAAGGAAGTAAGTGCATAAAAGTTTAGACAACTTTTTAAAAACAGTGAATATTTTTTGATTATAAAGAGACATTTGTTACTAGAGTTTACTATTTCAAGTGTTAACTCTTATTTAAATATTGGGTTTTTATTACCACATGCCTCCATTTGTTCTGTTGCATAAGAGTGCACAATAATAATAATAAAAATAAAAACAGCCTCTGCCTTGTGTTTGGTGCGCAGAATGTTTATCAAGCATTCCACAAATGGGGAGCCACCGCAGAAATGGCCCGTTCTCGTGTTGCCACCTTCCAACCTCACTTGGGAGGAACCACACAAAGGAAAGCCTCAGATGATGATCACTGGGTTTGAGTCGGTTCACATGGGGAGAGGCAGTCCTTAAGGTAATGCAGTCCTGAACCGTTTCAGGCTTTATAGGCCAAAACCAGCACTTTGAATTGGGCCCCGGAAATTAATTCGCAGCCAGTGCAGTTGGGGCAGGATCGGTGCAATATGCTCAAACCATCTTGCCCCCAATGAGCAACCTGGTCTTGAATTCTGCACTAGCTGAGGTTTTCGAACCATCTTTATCACAGACAGTCCAACATTGTCCAGTTCACTCGAAAGCGGTGCCAAACACCTGCAAATGGCCCCCTGCAAGATTTGGCAGTGCAAAAATCTAATCTAGAAGTTACCGGAACATAGACAACAGAAGTTGAGCTATCCCTGTCCAGACAGGGGCGTAGCTGGGCCACCAGCCGAAGCTGATGGGAGGCACTCTGGGCCACTGAGGCCTACTGAGCCTCGAGGGACAGCAAAGGATCCAGGAGGACCCCCAAGCTACGAACCTGCTCCTTCAGAGGAAGTGTAACCCCATCAAGAGCAGGCGGTCTCCCACCCATCCAGTCTAGGGAACCACCCACTAACAGTGCTTCAGTCTGATCTGGACTGAGCTTCAGTTTGTTGATTCTCATCCTATCAATTACCGAGGCAAGACTACTGGGAGTAAACACAATAACACAGTCTAAAAGTGTTTTTTTTTTTTAAAAAAAAAAAGGTACAGACCCACCGCCTCCTTACGGGGGTGTCTGCATATGGCCTAAGTACCACATACTAATTTTGCTATTCAGTTCAATATATAATTTAAGGGGATTTCCTCAGTAAGCAAGTTTTTGTAGAAAGAGGGAGGTATCTGAGCTCAGGTGGGCTCAGGCTATTCACTGAAGCCCAAACAGAGGTTGTCACAACATGAGCAAATTTCCTACTTGGGTGTCAGAAATGCTGTTTCGTTACTCAAGCATGAGTTACGCATGTGCATTGGACTCTGACGAAACCCATGGTGAAGTGGGGTGTTTCTGAGATATCTGGGACCTGGCAAAGGCCAAGTGGGATTCCTCCCAAGGTGACACAAGTCAAACTGGGGAACCCCTAGTTGCACAGTGGCAATCCAGATGTAGTAAGAAAATGGTGCAGAAAAGAATCTGCTGGAAGCAAAAGCAAGCTTAACATAATGCCATTTGAAAGATACCAAGGAGGGACAGGTCAAGAGAGTGATCCGAGAATTATTTGATCCAGAAAGTTAATCCCTTAGTTATTCCCAAGTCTGCATAAAATGTGTACGTGTTAATTTTTATCTGTATAGGTGCAAATCTAGGTTTCCCCAAATTCAGCTCAGAAAGACTGTGCAGCTCTGTCCAAACTCGCTGTCACAAGTACGGCACAATTACATTCAATGCAACCCCTTGGAAAGTGAACGGGACATCTGTAGACGCAGGTGTCAAGCACATCAGACTTACAGTCGATTTTACAACATTAAAAATATATCTGCAGATTCACCATTTTATTCCATATCTTTAGTACACCAGATGAAGCTTGTTTGGCTAAAAACATAAATACATATCCTGAAATTTGGTCTGGCTGCCATGATTGGTACACGGATGGAGAAAAAGAAAAATCAAGGTGTGTTTTCTTAAAATACTTTTGCATAGAAACCACATTGAATGCATTCATGAAAGCAAACCAAAAATGTGTGATGAAGAGTCCATGAAAGGGTATCCCATTATTATAATGTGTTTTGAAGTGCCACAGGACTCTCTGTTGTTGTTTTCAAACCAAAAGCACAAAAACTTGTCAATCTAGTTACTATACTAACTACAATACTGCACGAAAACCGGCGTTAACGGTTTTCACAGACGGTTCGGAAATACCTTGTTAAAATATTATACCCAGGAAAGAGAAATTACGTTGTGACATGCAGTTTCAAAAATTTAAGGTGGTATCCATCCAAAATCTCCAGAACTGCTCACAAGGTGTCATTCAAAAACTCATGGCATTGAGCCAGTATTTATGCGGTTGCTCATGGCCTTCAGGATTCCAATTCTCAGGTTCCGCCACGCCCCACTCGACATTCAGCTGCCTAACCCAAGGCTCTTCAGGCTTCTATAACAGAGATGCAGAATGTGTGGTTTTCCAGATGTTGCTGGATTACAGCCCCCTTCATCCCTTACTATTGGCCATGCCAGCAGGGGATGATGCGTGTTGGCGTTCCGCGACATCTAGAGGACCACAGATTAGCCTTGCTTGCTCTACATCAGAACCATCCATGGCCTCAATAAAAAGGTAGGCACAAACAATCACATCTTAACAGCTCAAAGAGCTAAGACCACAAAGCAGAAGACAAACACAGGACTACCAAATACAACCCCAGTTCTGCATACAGTCTATAAAAAAATATTCTGTAGATCTAGTCTTGGGCCAGTGCTAATTGTGCAACATAAAGAACGACAACCCAGAGGCTCCCGAATAAACATTCTTTCCATTATTATGCTAGTACACAATTAATTACATGAAGTGGATTGCCAGTATCATGACTGCTCAGCATTTGCCCAAAAAAATATATATGTGCAAACTTCTATTTCACAGTGGTTTGGACACGAGGCATATGACCATCAGAAGATTACTGTTCATAAATGTCAGAGGGTCCCCCCCCCCTTATTGTTTCATTCAGATGTCAATACTACATCAACAATCTCTTCCATGGGGGGCCTCGTGCAGATACCTAAATGCAGTTGTGTGCAACTTTTTACTGCAAGGGAGGGTTTGTGGAGTGGAATCTTTACCTAACAGCAGCATTAAAATAGGGACAGAATGAGCAGGGGCACTTTATCTGAACAAAGCAGACTCTCTTCTTCCCAAGGCAGGTTGAGATGTTGAGACAAGAGAGGAGCATTTATCCCATAATCCCAATGAGGGTCAAGGGTGGCCCTCATTTCAAGAGCCATTCAGCCCACTCTAGTCTTGGCCTATGCAAGGAGGACACTCTCTAGCTCAAGGGTTTCCCAAACTTGGGTCTCCTGCTGGTTTTGGACTACAACTCCCATCAACCATATCTAGCAGGACCAGTGGTCATGGATAATGGGAACCATAGTCCAAAAACAGTTGCAGACCCAAATTTGAGAAACTCTGCTCTAGCTGCTTCCCAACCCTATCCCCTCCCAGGCACTTTTTACACCCTTGCTCAGGCATATCACTAAGAACGACCTGCCCCACACTTGGAGAACCACTGAAGAACCAACCTTTACAGATCAAAACATGCTGCGTTGGCTGGGGACAATGCAGTTCAAAACATCTAGAGGGCACCAGGTTCACAAGCACAGGAGAAGTCCACTCACCAGCAGGAGATCAAAGGCCACCACTGATTCATTACAGTGCACTACAAATGAGAATTCGCTGCCTATGAAAGTTTATACAGATACCTTTAAACAGATAAAGTTTATACACTAAATGTACACTAAGTTACATTTTTAACAAACACAGTTGTAACTGTATTATTAATCTAGTATGAAGTCTAAACCCAGCCTTGCAAATAAGTCTGCAAAGGGTAGTAGCCCAGACAATTCATCCTGGTCTGCCTCCATTTACTTATGTAGGTAGCTTGGAACCCAAAACAAACAACTTCTTTTAAGTTTCCCTACCCATTTGCCTAGAGGAGATTCCTACCTGCCACGTGTAACCAAGTGAGTGACCCATTTGCACACCTACCTGAAGCACACTTTGCGAGGAAATGAAATTAATATCCCTATACTTCTCTTGATCCAGAGTTCTGCCAGTGCCCTTAAGACGCTCTCAGCAGACAGAACCATTCAATAGATGTTCATACGTAACTGAATGTTACATCTCCGTTTGTTTTAATGTGCATACCTCTTTAACTTTTGCTTCTACCAGAGGTGTGTGCAGAGATGCTCCCTGTATGCTGGAAGATGCCTGTTTGAAGTGCAAATGATTTAAATACAGGTCGCCCATAATATAGTTTGGGGGTGAGGAGGACACTCACCTGCAATTAAGCATTTGCTAAGAAATTGCCCTTGAGAAATCAAGATTTAAAAAACCAAAGAGCGCCTTTACTTCTAAATTTATGTAATAAAGTTATCATTACATACTAATTACAATATGTACATTTCTGAAACCTAAAATCCAAAACAGTACCATAAAAATGCATGCTGTTGTTAATTTTCATGTTGCCAAGAGGCATGCTAGTTCAAAGCTATATTTACTTTTGGTATTGGCCTTTATTGGCATAAGTTACGTTTACTTAAAAAAGCGACATTTTAAATTCAGAAAGTAAGCCAATGCTGATCCATTTTGGTCTCCAGCACAATATTTTTTAAATTTATTATTATCCATATATCTTGCTTTGCACAGCAGGTTTATGTATCATTGTATGTATCAAGGCCACTGAATCTGGGGATTCAGCCTTCGGGCCAAAGTCATTCCAATAAGCAACTCCTATTTTTTTTAAGTGCATAAAGTACCTCCCTTACAACGCAACTTTACCACTGAAGTTTCGCTTACTGAGACCTGGGCTGGCACGTGTGTGCACATCACGTTTGCAGACATCAAATGGTGACGACACATTTCTATAAACGTCATCACAGATCCTGGACCAAAGACAGATAACATTGTGTGACACTGCCTAGCAACAAATTCAGCTTACACACCAAGTGCTGAGTGGTGCATGTGCCTGTGTGAACCAGCCCCAAAAATGCATGATTCATGTTCAGTTTTAGCCTCTGCTAATGATAAAGGTTACAGTCCTCTTACCACTTACCTTCAGAGTACATTTCCTCTGACTTTTACAAAATCCGTCCAAGGTAAATAGTGCCAGGATTGTCACCCAGCCTCAAGAGCTTGCAATCTGGATTCCCGCTTCTTCCTGGCTCCCATTGCAAACAATATTCAAAGCCCCAGTACTGAACTTTCTACGTTTAAGTGAACTGTCACTGTTTTATTCCCCACAGACGAGAAGTTTCATGTTATAAACCATAGCCTGCCGCCATTCAGAGCTACATAAGCAGTGCAGGTTATAAATAAATATTCCAGCTGGAATCCAAATGGTTGCTTCCAATTCTGCTTCATGCTGTTTTAGAGGGATTTTTGGACAGTGTCTTCTTCTTCACAAAGCAGAGGCATTAAATTATGGTGAAGCTGTTTTTTTTATAAAAAAAAAACTACCCTCTGTTTCGAAAACAGTTTGCTGTTTAAGAAACACAAGTCTAAAGTCATCTTAGGTGTACGGAATTGGTTGCACAGTCGTTTGTGGATTCTGGAACCTCTTTTTCCTGGTATTACAAATAGCCTCAATGCATTTTAGAGCATGCTAAATGTTCTACACCAAATGGATGATAATACCACCCTAAGATTCTGAATAGAAGGTGCTGCCACACCACAATTGCCCCCCACACCATTCCAAGTGAAACCTGCAACTTTCATCCAGGGGATTAGGCTGAACTATTAGGGAGATGCAACACAGCGGTGGCTACAAAACAATGCCATTTCCCCCCACTCCATGGGTGGAACATTTGCAGGCTTTGCTGGGAGCAACTATTGGACCACAACGCTAATGTGTTGACAAGTTTCTACTTACTCATATACTCTCTGCACTCTTGCTCTAGAACAACAAGTGGGTCTAATCAAATTGTCAAGAACCATCAAAACGCTACTACAAGGAGGAAGGTTACCAGCTCATGATACTGGGGGGAAGGGACAGAATTCTCATTACGTTCATAACATGAAAAGCCAAAGGCGGCGACAGAATTGGAACACAGCCATTTGACTCAAGGAGGGACGAAGGCTTTAAATTGGGCATGGAACTCTACTATACGCTTAAAAATAGCAGCTGCATCGGAGCTAATGTGCAAACAAGATACAAAACCTTGGTCTAGGGCAGCAAATATATAGTGTGCATTTTCAGAAACTGACATTTCAATAACTTATTTAAATTAAAAGTTTCTAGTCCCAAAATATTCCTCTCCGCTACGCTTTCCAGAGGCAACCAGCTGTCCTGGAAAACCAGTTCAAAGGAAGCCGTCACTCTGGGAGGAAAACCGGCACTGAGAAAATCAGAAAACTGAAATGTGATGACATCTTTTGAGATCCCGGCAGTTTCAGATGCTGCTCCGTTCCCTCAGTTCGGCCGATCCGGAAGACTTTAACAGCTGCTTCCGTGAAGACTACAATATTTCCAGATCCACGTGGCGCACCTCAGGATTCAATTTCTGAAATGAAAACAATTATGCTTTTAAACAAGCACGCGGGAAGGATGTCAACACTGCACAATGGATCAAATTTTGGATTTGTGTTGAGGAAAGGACCTGAGTTCAGAGCTCTGCTCACAGGCTCTCTTGGCAGCCTGCAGTGATTCACCTCCCCAGGCTGAGGAGAGGATAAAAAGGGAGAATCCCATGTACCACGGCCCTAAGCTCCCTAGAAGAAGCGTGTGATCAGTACTGAATATATGCAGAAGAAATCATTTGGGTTTAACATTTTATTATTCCAGCTCAGGGTGGTTTCCATGGTCTTCTCGGACACTCACATTACCATGAAAAACTGTCTGCGAGATAACAACTGACCAGAGGCCACACAACACGTTCCACAACTGAGCAGGGACCAGGTCTCCCCCTTCCAAACTCAACACTCCAGTCACTGCTCCACTTGCTGATTACGTTTCTGGGCAAGTAGAATCATAGAAGAGTTGGAAGGGACGCCAAGGGTCATCTGGTCCAACCCCCTGCAATGCAGGAATCTAAACTAAAGCATCCATGACTGTGAACAGCAAATTCTTGATGTGGGCATCCTTAGCTACTTCTTCTGAAGGTCTCCCTTCCATCGCAGTGGGGCTTCTTCAGGAGGCTGTTCCCAAAACGAGGTGGCCAGAGAAGACAAGACAAGAGCCTTGAGGCCAGCCATGGGGAATCTCCAGCCTCTGGGCCTCTCTCATTCTGGACCTTGGGGCTCTTCCCAGGCCACACACCATCCCTGTAGCCCCACCCCTCACTCTCTGCACCTTCCTTGACTGCTTGTGCCTGGCTGGAAAGTGCCCTTGAAATTTGATCATGCATCTCTCTTTGCCTGGCTTTTGGAGGTAGGGCAACTAGCTTGCTTTTGCATCTGGCCCACCACAGATGTGTGGCCCCCGGAACGTTGTCCATAAGGGAATGTTGGCCCCTGGACCGAAACAGGTTTCCCATCCCTGCTCTGGGTCTTTGTTTACAATGTTTTAACCACCCGTGAACCTGAAATGGGCATATTAGCCTAAGGGAGCATCAATTACAGAAGGAGAGCTTTTCCTGCGGAGATCGGGTTTGGCAAAGAAGTACTTCTCATTCTCCCTTTTCGCCAGCCAAACTCTTACCTTCAGCTCCTTCTCAAGCCGGTCGACTTCTGCCCCTAGCGTGTCAATTATATTTTCGCCATGTTTCAGCATGAAATTCTCTAATTCTTCAGGCGTCGTCACCTGCTGGATTTCCTGCCGTGAAGTTAAGCAAGCAAGCTTTAAAAGGTGGCAAGGGGGAAATAACAAATACGCTTTCCTATCTTGTAAACGCAAAGACTTTCCCACGTAGCGGGTAATGCCATGCCTCAAAAAATGGGAGCATGAACCTATTTTCACTAACTGCTTAAACTCAAGTGTTGGCACAGAACTGGACTGTCAGCAGGCAGTGATAGCTATTAACTGGCTATATTCATGCTATGTGTATTCCAAGTTTGTGAGCAGGTGCAGAAAACCCACAGAGCTAAGGACCCTTGAGAATCTCAGGCTTTTCTTTTCTTTTTTTTTTAAAAAAGCAAGTTTCTAATGCTTACAGGTGCAAGGTTAAGCTTCAAAGTCTACAGGCAACGCCTGGTGAAAGCTCCAAAGCCAGAATTTTATTTGAACTTTTGGCAGGGAGATGATAAAACATGGGCAACTTTGCTGTCCTTCTCCATAAATGCAGAAACATGCTTACAACCACCAAGGAGATGAACACAAACTTGCTTAAACTGCACTACACACCAGGCTGCAGAATCCTTAGTGCAGAATATGAATTAGCTTAGCACAGCTTTCTGTTTAACTAGACGTTACAAGTAGACCCCATTATTATTCACAGTTTACAATATCCTTCGTTTTTAAGAACACACTTCTTAGAAGTTAACAAGGCTTCCTTTTAAAAAGAACCACACACACACACAGGTTTTATGGTAATGAAAACAATACCATACTGAAAACTGAATCATCAGAGCAGAAATAAAGACAAAGGACATGATCCAGGCAAAAGTTAGCCTTTTACATTCCATTTGTTTTCCTAGAGCTGAATGTCTGTGAACATTCTAAGGCATCACATCAGCTCAGCCAAAAAATAAACCCCTTCTCATTAATGTAGGATTAAACAATACCTCATTTATGTTGCTGTGAAGTAAAGCTACATTGTAAATAATTCCCTGTTGTATTTACAGTGGAACCTTGGTTGTCAAATGTCTCCGTTGAGAAACGTTTCAGCTTTTGAACGCCGCAAACCCAGAAGTAACTGCTTCAGTTTTCGAACAATTGCCGTTTTGAGTTTCCCTATTTGTACTGAGGCTTCCGCTTTCAGTTTTCGAACGTTTCGGAAGTCGAACAGTCTTCTGGAACAAATTACTTTCAAAAACCGAGGTTCCACTGTACTTACCAAAAGTGTTCTATGCCAGCTTTCCACTGGAAAATCCACAAGGCAGATTTGTATACAGCCTATAAACTTTAGAGGAATTGTGTATAAATACAAAGTACATATACCACTGATCTGTTTTTTTTTAAAGTGCACTTAAGAAAAACTACTGAAACAACCACGCGTATTTATGCATACTTGTAGCAGCTGTTCAATGTCTTGTTTCTCCAGGTAAGACCGAGTAACAACCCGTCCATCAAAGTCGACTTCTGCTTTGAATCTCACTTTACTCATTCCCATATCTGTGGCTTTAACATCATGAATGGCTCTGAGATAAATATTTTGTAGGATGTGGTAGGACAAAGCAAAAATAATTAGGTGTGTCGAACTGCCCAAGCAAATGGCCACATGACCCAAAACTGACTTTCTTCCCATAAAAATAAATAAAGTCAAAGTTAACTTGAAACAAGAACTCATTATTCCACCCCTTACATGCACTGTCTTTATTGTTTGGCTAGTTAGTTGATCATGGTTTTTGCCATCAAATAGGTTCTTCCCCACCCAACTCTCTTACCTTACAGCAGGATCGCTTTCCAGTAACTCTGTAAGTTTCTGTAGCTGGTCAGGTTGGATGGATCTTCCCAGCAGAGCTTCAGTGTTGGTGTAAATAAGGAAGGCTGATACAGCTCCCAGCAGTGTCCCCACACCAAGGGACCCCAGACTGTCGTAGTATGGGTTACCTGAAAGGATACGCACAGACACAAATTCATTTCTCAAGAGGGATTGCTGTTGTGTGCCTTTTCCATTTCTCTCGGTGGAGATGGTCACTTAGGGATGAAGCTAGCCACGCTATGCTGCACTCACACTTTTCGCTACGTAACCCGATGTCGTGGATTGGTTGGGTGCAGAGGAATGATGGGAAGAACCAGCTGGGGAAACACCAAGGGAAGAAGGCTCAGAGCCCAGGGATTGGTGGCAGGAGAGCGATGAGTGGGGGCAGAGGGAGAAGACTGGGTGTTGGAAGCTGAAGAGGCAACAGGGCTTAGTGAGCTGGGAGAGTCTGTGGCAGAGAGGAGCCCAGAACCAGAGGCAGAAGCTGAAGCTGAAGCAGGAGAGGAGGCCAAGAGGCGGAGATGAGTGGGGCTAGTGAAGAGTCACAGGTGCCTGCAACAAGCTCCCCTCCCCGCTTATCTCCCAGGACCAGAAGAGGCATGAAACGGGCGGAGGAGAGGTTAGCTTCATAGAGGCACAGTCTCTGATTGCTTGGGGGAGACCCTGGAAAGGAGGGAACTTAAGACGGCTGTGTGGAGGCGGGGACTTTCACTCTCAGCAACTGATCTGTGGGGCAAGACCTACTGGGGATGAGCTTCTGTGCTCATTAGACCTGACACTCCACCAAGTCTGTGCAGACTGCATTCTTGCTTTTTTTAAAAAAAAGTTAACTCCAACTTGCACAGTGTGATTTACTGCCGGCTTGCTCCCGACGCCACGTAATGGATGGGACAAGAGCGACGAATGTAAGTTACAGCATTACGCAATTCACACATATAAAAGTCACCACTAACCAGAGGGAGAGGAGGGAGTTAAGGAAGTTAGGAGCAGAAACAGCCAATTAAGGTCTGCATTTAATTAAAATTGTTCTAACCCGCTCTTCAGGAGAAAAGGTTGTATTAATCATGATAAATAATCATGTTTAAAAACACACACGCAGCCAAGATAGCCCCTGCCCACAGACTTACAGTCTAAACGTCATGTCAAAAAAGGAAAAATGCACGAGAATGGAAGATCAAAACTAGCATGCTGTTAGAAAATTGCACAAGATCAGTGGGGTTCGAGACTAGCCTTGAGTCCAACATGCAATTTTTCTATGTGCAAGGGTTTTATAGAAGCAGGATTCAAACAAGTGATCTCTAACCTGCAGCAGTCCAGTCTAGGAAAGTTTTGTCTACTTATCCTCAGTTTGTTTTAAGCACTTGACTATTACTGTTGTTCTTGTTCTTGTTTTTGCCAATTGCCTTAGGAGAAGATTAGCTTCTTCTAACTTGCCCTGCTTGCAAGTTCGAAGAAAATTCTGTCAGGACCCAAACTCATAGAAAGGCTTACCTGTTAGAGAAGTCAGACCCATACAAGTAGCAGCTAACGTCACACCCAGAACTGCTGCGGTATCTTCTAACAACACAACATTTGTGCTGGGATCACGAGCCTGCATGACTGAAGATTGAACACGGGTGCAACAGTGAGGTACTGACATAGCCACGCAAGAGTTAAACAAATGAAAACTTGCCAAAGCTTTTAATAAAGTGTTTGCTGCATAGTAGAGTTAAATGTTGACAATGTTTTAACATATGATTCTACAGACATCTCAGAGTTCAATAGTTATTATTTCCTTGGTAGCAACAAATTTCAGAAAGCACTAATGAACAATAGAGGAGACATTAAGCTGTACAAATTCAAAATAAGTAAAAACGAAACCAGCACAGCTTCTCGCTATGTTTTACAAAATGAGTAAATTCATCTCGTGTTACATACCATATTGGTAGAAGGATACATCTCTGGCTCGAGCGCTCCTGCGAATTTCATTTATAGCTACAAGAAGAGTAGCTGGAATAAAAGCAGTGAAAGAATTGTTTCGGTAAAAGAAAAACACAAGGGAAACATTTCAACTCCTGATGAAAAGAAAATGGTATCGGGTACAGCATACAGTACACTGCAACCACTACAACAGGCAAATAGTAAGAATTAAGTGGTCCACTATCAGCTAATTTTCAAATGGGGAGAGCGGATCTGGGGAACCACTGCTCTAGACTAAGTGAGTTAAGATAGCCAGTTCAGATTGGCTTAACTGCCTGCAACTAAGGTTCTACTGTATATCCAATTCTTGGCTGGGACTTGAAGACCTACTTGAGATGAACCTAAGAATTTGGGGGAGACCACCCTTCTTTATTCCGCTGAATTGCAGATTTCCATACCAATATCAGAGACTTGCTTTTTTTCATCTAGCCTCTTTCAAAAGATGTTTGCTGTGCAATCCGAGAAGCCCGTGAACAAAAAGATCCCTTCTCACAGCACCAGTTGTGCGTTTCTTTGCATCAAGTTCTTTAACTTAAGTGATTTGGTCAGCACACTTAGATGCCAAATCGCAAGTCAAACTATAATAGCCTGAAATGTTACATGCTTAATTTTGTATGCTCACTTAGGAGCAAGTTCAAACCTTAAAAAAAAAAACAACCTATTAATGCATCGGCAAAGTAATGGCAAAGTAATAATGCATTTTCCCACTGGAATACATACCTCCTTCAGACACCAATGATCCTGCTAAAATACAATAAGCCTAGAAGTAACAGGGGAGAATGTAGTTATATAGTAGAATGCCTTCCTATATCGCGAGACAAGATTGAAGCATGAGAGCCAAAATATTAAAATTGTGGTAATCTCAAGAAGCGCTCTAGTCTCCTGACTAGTAGGCTAAGGGCCAGGACTGTGTTTTGCCAAACTGGTCAGGCGATTACAATGGTGATACTCTATAGCAGTAATGACTTCCTAGTTCTGAAGCACACGTAACTCAGACATATCATAATATATAACACTATTGACATATTGCACCCAAAATCAAAATTTTATTGCATAAAAAAGGGATCTAGCATTAAGACATAGTCTCTGTCTTTACAGCTTGAAAACATGTCTTGCTTCTTGCGATACTCACTTCAAGACCAAGCTGGATTACTTTTTCTGCAGCCCAAATGCTGCCAGCTGCCCACCCCCTGCCTCCCCCCCCAAAAAAAGTTAAAGGAGCTATCAAACACAGCAAGGCGAGCCCCACAAAAACTACCCACTGTCTGAGTCCAACGCTGCTGTTCTGCTAAACTTCACTAAAGCACTGAAATTTTCAAAAGAAGATGACAACTTACCCAAAGAAGAGATTCTATGGGCTGAGGATTCATCAGACCTATGATGCCGTGATACCAAGAAAGCCCTGCGCCCATCATGAAAATGCCAACACCACTGATCAGAGACGCAATGTAGCGCATGTTTGTGAAGCCGTATCTGGATGGAGATTTGGGAGCGGGAGGAGAGAGAGCATGCAATATTTGTGTACAAAATTCCTTTGTATGGAGTCAAACCGTTGGTCCACCTAAGTCTGGGCTGTCTCTATACTGACAAGCAGCCAGCTCTCTAGGGCATGGGTAGGCAAACTAAGGCCCAGTGGCCAAATCCGGCCCAATTGCCTTCTAAATCTAGCCTGCGGACGACCCGAGAATCAGTGTGTTTTTACATGAGTAGAATGTGCCCTTTTATTTAAAATGCATCTCTGGGTTATTTGTGGGGCATAGGAATTTGTTCATTTTTCCCCAAAAAATATAGTTCGGCCCCCCACAAGGTCTGAGGGACAGTGGACCGGCCCCCTGCTGAAGAAGTTTGCTGACCCCTGCTCTAGGGTAACAGGCATATGTCCTTCCACCTGGAGATGCTGTGGAATGAGGGCATGCTATGTCACTAAGCTATGGCGATCCCCTCCCTTAACAACCCACACAGGCAGCCAACCTGCCACGTGAAGCCCCCGGCTGCTCGCCAAGCACGGTCAACCCCCCTCGCTTCCTCCCCTGCTTCCCAGCTGATCAACCATCAGCTCAGTGGCAGGGAGAAGACTGTTGTCCCCACACTTCTAAGTGACTTTGCTTACACTGGGATCCTTGGGTGTGTGCATGGGTTTTGAGTCTCCACTTCCCAGTGGTCCTGGCATACAGAAGATGACTGTTCCTAAGCTATCATGAGCGAGCTTGTCTGCATTGTGAGTGCTGGGGAGCGGATGGTTTAATTCTGACACCGCCACTCCTCAAGCGAATCCATGTCAGGCGTCAGAGGATCCAACCCCCCATGGTAGGTTGCCAGGAATGGATAAGACAAGGAAAGTTCTTACCGATGCTTTTTATTCAATATTCACAGAGAGAGGCTTAGAAATGCAGCCTCTTGGGAGTACAGTGGTACCTCATGTTACGTACCACCCCCCTTATGAATGCTGCGGGTTACGCACTCCGCTAACCTGGAAGTACAGTGGTACCCTGGGTTACGTACTTAATTCGTTCCAGGTTACAGTACGTAACCCGAAAAGGACATAACCTGAACAATTCGATCTGCGCACGCACAGACCGAGAAACCAGAAAAACGCGAAAAACTCTCTGCGCATGCGCAAATCGCGCACACGTCGGGTTGCACTTCCAGGTTAGCGGAGTTCGTAACCCAAAAAGTATGCAACCCGAAGCGTACGTAACCCGAGGTACCACTGTAGATGCCCCCTGTTGCAACCTTTGCCCTGGGATGCGAGCGGAAGCCGCGCTCCAGCAGCGTGGCAGCAACGGGAGGTGCCATTAGAGAAAGCGCACCTCATGTTACGAGCAATTTCCTGTTACAAACGGACCTCCAGAACGGATTAAGTATGTAACACGAGGTACCACTGTAATGGTGTTGCTCCGAGTGAAACCCCACCTCCTCTGTCTCTCCCACTTCCTCATGAGTCATCGCTACGGGTTCTGGAAAGTGCCTTTTGCCTTTGAGCTCTTTGCTCTCCTACTTTCAAGGCCCACCGTGTTCTGGGAGAGGAAGGTCTGGAATGCTTTCTAAAGACACTGAGTCTGTCAGCTGTCGCTCCCCTGGTGCTTCTTCTTCTTCCTCCTCCTCCTCCTCTCCCATTATTTCCCAGCTTTCCCCCTCATTTGCTTCTGAGCTGTGACCTCCCTCAAACCCCCATTGTAATTCTGAACTGTCTCCTTCTCTGGACACCAACACACCCAAAACCACTATCTCTGTGATGCTATTCTCAGTAATCTTGGCTGCATCACAGTTGCTGCTGGGGGGGGAGGCTAAAGAGTGTGTCTGTGCAAGAAAGGGGGAGGGCGAGTTTGTGTGTACATGCGCAAGGGAGGAAGGTGTGTGCCTGTGTGTGCATTTCTGTGTGAAAGAGTGTATGTAAATAGATATGCGATGGACTCCAGCGATGGACTTGCCCGCTGCTGGGTCTGGCCTGCCCTGCACCATGGGACCTCCTGATCACCTGCTGTCATATATCGGCCTTGAAAGCAACATGGCTGTCCGTCCCTGTCTTACAAGAAAAAGTGGAAACCTGATGTCTCCCCATGTTTTGGAGCCCGCTGGGTAGCTAAAAATCATATTCGGCTCTCATGTATTTTGAGGTGTTTTTAAAACAAAACAAAACCAAACAAGAAAACTATTCCAACTGTAATGAGAAAGAAAAAGCTAATACAAGCTAAATGGAAAACCACAAAGACTGTAGTCCATCACTGAAACACAATACTTTAGAACTTGTCATTTGCCACAAATCGCTTTCCAGTATTTACAGGTGCAAAGAGAAGAGCACATGGACATAACTGACCTTACATGTGAAAAGCCCAAAATACCAGCTGTTTTCATCAGACCTTGAACCTGAATGTACGCAGCAATAAGCCACAATGTAAGTTGGAAACATTGAAAAGGTGTCCGATTTGGGCTTTGAAAGACATTTTAAACTACTTTAGAAGTTGAGGAATTTTAAAAATAAAAAGGGAAAGGGAAAAAAAAGATAACGTACGGATGACTGGGATCTGGCGTCCTCACCGACTGACTGATTCCCAATGCTAGTAAAGCCTGGATATGAAAAGAAAGCAGAGTTGGACAATTTCAAAATCATCAAGCGCTTTTGAAAGAGATTAAACAGAGAATGCCACTCTATACACTAAAATGGCAAAGATGATGGCGAGGATCGGGCACCAAGATGACAAGAAATTCAGTCAAGAGTGGAAAAAGTTTATAGAATATCTTCAAGACCCTTGTATATACTTAAAAACATTAGCAGGACTGTTGTGACACTTATAATGTAATATGAGTTAAGGTAAAAAAAAAGGAGATTATTAATGATAATAATGAAAAATTGGAAACTGGGGGGTTGGGCTATGGGGAAGCCAAAGGGATCTGAGTAATCCCAGAAATGTAGAAATTGAAAAGGATGTGAATGTATAAGAATATTGTCTTAAAAAAACGAAAAATAAAATATTTTAAAAAGAGAGACAGACAGAATTGCCACTCTAGTAACTCAGATTTACTGCAGACAAAATAATAACAATTTTAATGTTTGGGGAAGAAATCAGGAAATTTTAGTTGAAACAGAACATGTTCTGACCTGGCAAAAACCCACCAGGAAAACGCTCATAGAAAGTATTTCAGATCTTCATTGTGAACCATTGTGGTTTCAAGGCATCAAGAACAACATTGGTGGCACGCTGCTTTGTCAACTACATAAAGAAGACATCCATCTCATTCAGAAGAGCAGGCACAGGTGTCCTGCGCCACATGCTCGCCAGAGGCCCCACACAGCCCACCAGATGCTTCAAGAAACCTCATTTCTACCTGCGCTTAAGGCAGAACGTTTCAGCAAAAGCAAAAAAAACTCAGCATGCATGTGCAACGCCACCTGCTCTTTAAAACAGCAATCCATCACACCAGCAATTGGGACGTGAAGGGGCTTTCCCCCTTTCACTGCAGTTTAGCAGATAATGCCGGCACCAGTCACTGTTTGAAAGCTGGGCGGATCACTAGAATAGGTCTGCTGGTGCCAAATGAACTGACCTTACAATTTTACAGCCTAAGGAGGCTATTTTTTAATAGAAAGCGCAACGTTTCAAACAAAAAAAATGTTAAGCCACGCTGGCAGGTGTGCAAATGTCTCAGTTCCAGTAAATAGCAGATTAGCTGTGGAAGAGAAGGGTGCCTGAAATCCTGAAGGAAGCCGTTCCCAGCTCCGCAAAAAAGATTTCCACCTCGGCCAGGCTGCTGCCAACCCAAACGTCCCACTACTTCAAGGGCCAAACCCATATAGAGAATTAAACAAAAACGTTGTGAGGGCAAACTCGAATTCTTAATTGTTTGAAAGAATGGCATTGCAGCCTTAAAGCTTTAGATGTTGGGGGTTGTTTCTCATTATTTATAGCTGTAGTGATGTTCTTAACATAGTTGAAAAGGAAAAGCAGTGATTTGTCTTTTCCCGGCTGTCTTCAGTTACCCTTTCCTAGTCATTCTAGCCCTATTCTGAGGAGTCGTGTTCTTGGCCCTGCCCCCAGTACATAGCTGTCAACCCTCCCTGCTGTTTCCCAATGCTATAATAAGGGAATTTCCCACAAAAAAGGGGAAGGTTGACAGCTATGCCCCAGTTACAGGTAGGTAGCCGTGTTGGTCTGCCATAGTCAAAACAAAAAAAAAATTAAAAAATTCCTTCCAGTAGCACCTTAGAGACCAACTAAGTTTGTTCTTGGTATGAGCTTTCGTGTGCATGCACATCTGAAGAAGTGTGCATGCACACGAAAGCTCATACCAAGAACAAACTTAGTTGGTCTCTAAGGTGCTACTGGAAGGAATTTTTTAATTTTTATTTTGTTTTAGCTATGCCCCAGTATCTCATCTTTTTCTTTCAGCAACCACACGTTGAACGCCGTTGTGCGAAAAGAATGAAATGGTTTTAGAATAAAATAATTGCACTGCCCTGTTTTACTGTTATTCATTGTAAACGCTCTGTTTTGCCATACACCTTGGAAGATATTTCTGTTTTGAAAAGTGACCCGGACACAAAAGTATATTAAATACTTGACAAAGCAAGTGTAGTTGCTGCATACAGACCATCGTTTGTATCAGGAAATACAAAACACTGCGAAACAGACAATAATGCAATGGACAGGCTCCAGCAATCTGTTTGCCTGTTTGCACTTCCTGGCAAGTCTCCCGGCCACTTTATAAATACACATTTCCTCTCCAGACTTCGCTGCACTTATAGTGGGAAGGAAGCGCAGCCGATGAACCAAAGGGTCAACATGTAAGTCCGACACAGAAATGGCCAATGAAATAGAGAATACTCACTTGATTGCAAGTGTCTGCTAAAGAATGGATGGCTTCGGAGAACATGCTTGCAGAACCCGTGTAAACCCAAGCAAGAAGCTTGAAGAAGAAATTTAAGCCATTTCTGGGGATAGAGGGGGGTAATCCTTATTGATAAAGTGTTGACAGTTACGTTTTCTAAGCACCATACTAAGATTAAAATGCCACAATCGCTGCCTTTATCTTATGAGGAAGAAGGGACTGAATAAAGCAGTCCAAATTACCAAGTTATCGGGGTTAGTTCCCGGGGGGGGGGGGCGGTTCTGATACTAGGAACATTACATCAGAACTGGAGGTAGGAGACTGGGAGTATGTTGCTAGCTCCCTCTCCCTTCCACGTTTTTGCTTTCATCATGGTGTAGTACTATGTCTGCATCAGCATTAACCGCAAATGGTATTTACAAGATTTCCCCAGCATCAAGCTTAGAATAGCTAGTTATGGGGCTGAGGGGGGCAGAGAGAGAGAGAGAGAGAGAGAGAGAGAGAGAGAGAGAGAGAGAGAGAGAGAGGAACTTGTTGGCAGACACCAATGCTAAACCCTGGAAAGGTCCAACGTGTGTGGGAGAGGGAAGGATGAAGTGCACGTCCACAGCACACATCCCTGATGTCCAAGCGGAAAGTTACAGCTGGAATGGATCAAGGTAACTTTGCAGTCATGAAGTAGAAATTGACTGGAGACCACAAATTTAAAAATGTGCATCTAAGCTGGGCATACTACTAGCAAATATGCTAGCTCAGCTCTCCTTGTAAAAGTGAAATTCTGCTTTCCAGGATATGACTGCACAACCCACAACTGAAACAAAACAACAACAACCCATTAACCTTAATCTTCATGGCGAAACCTAGAAACGTGTACGCCTAAAAATAAAATAAAAACTTACATGCAAATAGCAAACATGACAACTTTTCCTGGTCCACTCAGAAACATAGTTGATGTGCTGGAACGTGGCTAAATTAAACACAAGTACACCAATTAAAATTCATTGATTGCATTATGGTAAAGCATATATGCAGAATGCTAAGTTCTACCTCTGTATAATTACTAGTCCTACAAGATATAAACCAGGTTAAATAAATTTTAAGCAAGTTTATGTGTGAGTTGCAATTAATTATGGCTATTCAATCAAGTCTAAATGCATCTCCAACTGAATTTATTTTATATCCCACCCACGCTTTATTTACAGATTCACTTTATTTTTAGATGAATCACAGAATCATAGACCTGGAAGGTACCCAAGGGTCATCTAGTCCAACCCCCTGCAATACAGAAATCTCTTGCCCAACGTGGGGCTCGAACCCACAACCCTGAGATTAAGCGTCTCATGCTCATGAAGGAACGCAGCATTTTAGAAGTGACATTCCTTCCTGTAAAGAGAAAGGAGGAATGCTTTTTCTAATGAGGTGCCTGTCACCCCGGTACTTGTGTTTTGTAAAATAAACCCGGTGCCTAATCACAGCTCAAGGGCACATTGCAGTGAGGCAAAAGCATTCGAGAAGGGGGTGGAGCAAGATGGTGAGGGGCGTGGCCTGGCAAGATGGCCAGACAGAGGCCTTTAAGGGTCACTTTCAATCTGTTTGAGGTTCCCTACCCTCATCCTAAACCAACTTATTCCTGCTCACCAGGCTATTGCGTGTTTTTTTCTGTACTCCTGCAAAATCACAAGATGCACAAAATTGCACCTTATGTCTATAAAGGAACGGCAAAGACGGAAAACATTATTCACCCACCTTAGTTTCTCCTAGGAAATCTTTGTATTCCTTCAACAACCTCTGGTTTCTAAACAAATCTGGAAAGATACATAATTATGAAGCGGGCAGTGTGAGCGGAGACAGAAGCAGAATATAGAGCCCCTTTTTCCTGGCACAATACACAAAACTATGCAGCGTGCAAATATTAGCCCAAGGAATCCGGGTCAGGGCAAGCCACACTCCCCTGCCCACTTCTTCCTCTGCAACCTGTATGGCCCGGATAATTTCTGCAGAGTTTTGCACTATGTTCTACAAACCTTGGCTTGTTGTTATGTGCAAAATAGGCACCATGGCTTCAAAGAAACCCTGGTAAGTTTCAAGCCAATCCAACTTCAAATTACAGGTTTTGAAGCTGGCTTGTTAAGCCAATCAGTTTGTTGCTGGTATGGAATGGCAAGTCCATCCCAACAGTCTGCCTCCCAGCAACAAAGTAGCTCATGAATCTGAGGCTCATGATGGCTCCTTCCTGCTTTTGACCATTCACACCCTGGAACATCTTTTTGGAGCCTTGAATGCCAGCAACAGAGGGGAATATGCATGGCAAAACATTCCACAGATACAGGTGAAACTTGAAAAATTAGGAAAGTCCATTTATGTAAGCAATTGTTTTCATTAGCTACTGGAGTTTAATATATGAGATAGACTCATGACATGCAAAGCGAGATATGTCAAGCCTTTGTTTGTTATAATTGTGATGATTATGGCGTACAGCTGATGAAAACCCCAAAGTTGAAATTGTTAATTTGGGGTTCTCATCAGCTGTACGCCATAATCATCACAATTATAACAAATAAAGGCTTGACATATCTCGCTTTGCATGTCATGAGTCTATCTCATATATTAGTTTCACCTTTTAAGTTGAATTACTGAAAGAAATGAACCTTTCCACGATATTCTAATTTTTTCGAGTTTCACCTGTATATGCCTTGAGGGTAGCAGACAGTGAGCATGGCTTCTTAGCAAGCTAGAACCCTGGTATCTTTTTCTTTGGCCCAAATATTTTTTATTGGTTTTCATGTAAATACAAGAAGAATAAATAACTATAGTAACTTGCCCAGTTACTATAGTTAGGAGAAGGGGACGACAGAGGTTGGGACAGTGTTCTCGAAGCGACTGGCATGAGTTTGGCCAAACTGCGGGAGGCAGTTTTGGAAGATAGGGGTGCCTGTAGTTCACAGCCAAACTGAAACCTGAGCTGAAAATAGAAATGTTCAAGACTTCGTCTGCCCCCAAGTTATTCGTGTTGAAGACAACACACAACTAACTTCAAGCCCAGAGGTGACATTACAGAACGTGCATTGATCAAATATACTGTGTAGGAGTCAGAACTGTTAAGCGTTTGTTTGTTTTTTGTAGCATTCCACACTTACTCTCTCTGTATTCTATTTCTGCTTCTTTACGCCTTTTTCTTTCGCGTGCAAGAGCTTCTGGGCTCCCCCAAACTTCTAAAGACCTGTACCAGGAGGAAGGAAGAGAGAAAGTGATATGAAGTGGAGAAAAAACTTCATTTAACTTGCATGACAACGATGATATAATATGATGTTGTTGTTGTTGTTGTTGTTGTATTTATACCCTGCCCATCTGGCTGGGTTTTCCCCAGTCACTCTGGGTGGATTCCAGCACATATAAAAAGATGTTTTATGAAATAACGCACTTTGTTTTCTATTGCTTTTGACCCCAACCTGTAGTGTGGAACTGCAACTATCATCAGCTCCAGCCAGTAAACCAGACCAAAACATCTGGACTGCCCCAAGTCGGGGAAGCCAGCTTTTGACTATGAGGAAAAAAGGGAGCTTTTGCATTTTCTGCATCTTGAAATTTTAAACGCAGGTCGGTGTGGAAGTATGACACCACCCCAAGCTTAAATGAAGAGAGAGGCGTTGCTGATTCTGAAAGTACTTGGTGACCTTAATTTTCTCACAGTAATATGGCATGAGGTCTTACTCCAGCAACACAGGGAATGCCAAAGGCACTACCACGAACTATAATATATATCTATATGGGAAAGTGTTAGAAGTTAAATACAGTCGTACCGTGGAAGTCGAACGGAATCCGTTCTGGAAGCCCATTCAACTTCCAAAATGTTTAGAAACCAAAGCGCAGCTTCCGATTGGCTGCAGGAAGCTCCTGCAGCCAATCGAAAGCCATGGAAGCCCTGTCGGATGTTCGGGTTCCAAAAGAACGTTCGCAAACCAGAACACTCACTTCCGGGTTTGCGGCGTTTGGAAGCCAAAACGTCCAAGTACCAAGGCGTTTGGGATCCAAGGTACGACTGTATCTTTTGCATAACCAAACCCAGGAAATGTTGTCAGACTCGCTCTTACTTTGCCTCCACATCCGTCCTCAAAAACACAGTGAAAGCCTCTGTGTCGTCATGGGGGCTTCGCCGCCTGATTTTCCTGAGCTGATCTAGGTCACTGTTGGGAAAACAGAAACAGTTTTGTGGAGAGGAAGGCAGTATTACCACCAGGCATTAATCTACTTAATGAAAAGTAAAGCGATCATCACAATATGCGATTTCTGGCTCACTAACAGCAGGCAGCAATTTTACAACCTTCCCAGGTTCAGCGTGCGGCTTGCTCTCATATTAAAAGCCAGGAAGAGATACAGACCGATTCTTTTCATTCCCCGTACCAACTTGCCAGCTGCCTATGATCTGGTGAAGAGGCTCTTCTCTGCTTTGGCAGAGGCTCGGTTGACAGGGAAGAGAGAAAGGGCGTTCTCTATAGCCACATGGCCAGCTTTGCCAGTGGTCAGGGATGACGTGGGTTGTATTCCAGCGAAAACTGGAGGGCTACAGATTCCACAGCCCTGCTATCGAGTAGTGCTGTTCACATGTTGCTTACATTTAGGGCACAGCCCTATCCAAGAAAGGCAATGCAGTGTAGTAGTTAGCATTGAACTAAGAACCGAGAGATCAGGGTTCAAATCTGCACTAAATCATGAAGCTCCCTGGGTTATCTGAGGACAGTCTCTTAGCCTTACCTGTCTCACAGGGTTGTTGTGAAAATAAAATGGAGGTGGTGGAAGAGCCATGTTGAGCTCAGGGGAGGGAAGCTGGCACATAAATGTAATTTTCTGAAAATATGGTGGTGGAGCAGCGCCACACTTTTCCTCCCTGCCACTAAGTCTTTTTTTTCTGCAACAAGTGAAATTCAAATGTGATGCACCTACTCGTGTGTAGGGGCTCAATGCAATGAGTCGCTGTGCCACCAGGTATCCCAGAAACCATGCACACCACAGAAATACAGACATGGAGCGCTAAACCATGGTTTGCTCAAACCGTGGTGAATTCTTCATTATAGTTGGCACAAGCCATTGTCTGGCATGATAGCTGAACCGAGCCTCTCTCCTAGAACGTCTACATAATATGGAACTGTGCTCACAGTATCCATTATCCATGAAGTCCTTAGATGGTGCCAACTTTATTATGGAGCTAACCGCTCTCAACCCCTGGTGAAAAGTATATGGTAACCAAAAGAACAGAGCTGTCCCCCAATCCCAAAATGTTACCCATAACCTCTGGTATCATGATCCTCCTCACATTCCACTGGCTACTTCATATCTCACCGGTTAGCTTTAACACAGTGCAGCAGAATTTCAGTTTAATTTTTAAAGAAATAAATGATCATACCTGGACTTAAGGCAGAACTCATTTATTGCTCTGACACCAGTGATGAAGTTATTCTTCATGTATTTTGGTCCATATTCTCTCTTTTTAAGTACAGCTTTCACTTTAAGAGGGAGGAAAAGGGTGAGACTCAGTTACGAGCACCACCAAAGGACCTCTGCACCGCGGAGAAGCCAGTATGCATGAAAATATACAGGTGTTCACCTATTCATCTCACCGCAATTGAAATCTGGTAACAGACACCGAACATGACAAAATCATTGCAGAAACAAAGCAAATGGTAAGCTCAAGAAATGAATGGCAAGCTGAATACATACACATAGTAACTGGAGATGTGGGGATTATAGATAATTACCCATTAAAGCAGCAGCTTATAGTGTAAACATTAAATCATTTATAAAACAGACTTATTTGAGAATATTTCACTCTATGAATGCACTACAAGATCTGATCATGCAGAGTAAAACAATGGGAGGAATTCCATGCTAGTAGATCCATTGAGGTTAATGGACATGATTAACTTAGGTTTACTGATTTCAATGGGCCAACTATGTCTAGAAAGGAAGTATTTTGGAACAAGGAGGGCACTGCTCTTCCTCACTACCCAATGGTCTTGCAGCTCTGGCTTCTCCTGCCTCCATCGCCTGCTCAGCCAATCACACTGTTCTCCGAGTAATACTGTACTTAGTTGACTACAACCCAATGACTCCAGATGCTGGCATGAGAGCGGTTGGTCCAAAGAGTTGTCTGTCTTCAGCAACTGCTCCATGGAGGCTGCAGCAACCTCTATACAAAAAACCCACCCACCCACCCCCTGTGCAAAGCTATGTCATAATAATTACCTTTCACTTGAATCGGGGTTTGCGACAAAGGTGGCGTTTGACTGCTAGCTGTTAAAAAACAACAATTAATTATTAGTCGGAGTTAATCCTACTTACTGCTTTCCAAGACAAAGACAGAAAGCCATTTGGGGAGGGGGGGAGTACATATTTGAAATTGTCATTGTTGCTTAAAGGGGGGGGGGAAATCAGCAATAATACATGTGTTAGCCCACTGCTTAAATTTGGCTTTTTGCGACATTTGAAATAATTTAAAGCAGACAGCTAACTTCTGGTTTTCAAAAAGTGTTATAAATCCAAGCATATTTAAGGCTAAAGATTAAACATTTTATTTAGAAGCATTTACATCCTGCCTTCCCTACAAGGCGTTCAAAGCAGGGCGCATGGTTTCCCCCACCTCCATTTAATCTCACAACAGCCCTGTGAGGTGGGTGAGGCTGAGGGAGAGAGCCATGGGTATTCCCCACTAGGAACAGCATCTGCCTTGCCTGCAGATGGTCCCGTGCGCATCTCTGCCTTAATTAAGTATATCAACGGAATTAAGTTCTCATGACTTCAATAACAACAGCCAATATACTGCAGCTTTATTCTCTGGCGTTTGGATGCTCGCCAGACATCCGCTACCGGTAAGAGAAGCTAATTTTACTGAAACTGAAGACGTTAGGATTAGCCTTCCGAACCTGACGGCGCTACAAAGGGGGCTGTGTTTTTATTAAGAGAAGGCTTGGCAAGTGGCTTGAATTATTCAAAAGTTAAGTACAGTATTATTAAAGCACTCTTGGTCTATGCAACTTCTTTTTAAAGAATCAAACAATTAGTTCCTCCTGCCTTCATTTACAAAAAGGGGGGGCAAGGATAAAGTAAATAGCTTCCTTAAGAGAAGGAAACTCTGGATAATGGCTTTCCATTTGTGTACAAAGAAGGCCTAATGAATACACAGCAGCAACACACACACACACACACACACACACACTCACTCACTCACTCTCTCTCTCTCTCTTAAAAACAGACTCCAGCAAACGCTGCTTCAAAGTTACGCCTGTCTGCCCCCTTCCTCCTTATCTTCGGAGCCCTGGACTGGCAGGCTGTATATATACTGATATACCTTGGCAAGGTCACTGTTTCTCTGAGGTTTGCCGAAAGTATCTGCCTGTGGCAATGATTCCTCCTTCCCCCTCCCGTCGCCCGTTGTAAAATGGACACACAGTGACATTATTTCATAGAAAGGTTAAGTCATAAACTTTGATCAGGGGAAAATAATCACATCTCAAATGTCAAGGTTTACTACTGAAGATTCAGGCAGCGTTATGTGCCCTTTAAAAAATGTATATATACTGGGTAACAGTGGCCAGGAGGCCTGACGAAAACATGGTGCTTGGAATTAAGCAGAAACTGACCTATTCCCTGTTCTGTGGGTCTAAATGGTACTGTTTAAAGCCTTGAGCAAATTATTCTGTAGAATATGGATATACCATAGCGGGGGTTGGGGGGACAAGCCATAGTTCAGTGGTATTATTATTACTATTATTAAATTTATGAATCACGCTTGCTACAAAGCCTCTCAAAGGACTTCACAATACAATAAAGACATGTATATAAAGTAAATGCATATATAAAAACAATTTCAACCACAAACCCACTGACATGCCGTGGGCCACCTGAATGAAGCCTGTGGCCGACGGATCAGAGTTTGGGGAGCTCTGCTCTAAAACACACTCAGCTCTTCCTTGAAGTTGCACACAGAAGGGGAAAGTTGGGAATCATGGGGTAGTTGGGATTCATGACCAAGACTCCTGGTCTTCTCCTCTCCTTGAGGAATTCTGAAAAGCTTTAGAGCCGGGATGGAGGAACTGGTGCCAGAGAGAGGCCGCTGGACTCCAACTCCCATCATCCCTCTGTCGGCGTGGGAACTGGGGTTGATGAGAACTGGGAGTCCAACAGCTGGAGCTGGGCAATATACTGGCAAATGTATGGGGTTCAGATGGGGTTCAGATCGCGATACCAGTTTCGGACAATACATCACGCCAGCTCGAATTGCCTGCAGACGGCAAAGGCGCAGGCAAGCAGACGTAGCCTGAGAAGGTTGTGGGTGAGGACCTTCTTGGGCTCCGTCTGCTTGCCTGCCTGCACCTTTGAGGAAGCCCCCTGCCCCCCAGCTCACGCAAGCCGGAGAGGTATGGGGGCTCATTCAGCAGAGGGGCAGGAGGCATCCCACCCCCCAGCCAAGCTGTTTAACAAAGCCCCAATGCCTCTGCGGCTCACGTGAGCCAGAGAGGCGTTGGGGCTTGGACTGAGCGATGTATCTGGGCTGCTGCTGCTTCTTCCTCTAAGGGGGCGAGGAAAAAACAGCAAAGATACATTCTAGACATCATGCTAAATCAGCATTTTGCGGTATTTATCTGACTTTTAGAAGACACCTGAAGGCAGCCCTGTTTAGGGAAGTTTTTAATGTTTGATGTTTTATCGTGTTTTTACTATTCTGCTAGGAGCCGCCCAGAGTGGCTGGGGAAACCCAGCCAGATGGGCAGGCTATAATCATCATCATCGGCTGATGTTGAAAACCAGATATTGCCCAGCTCTTCCAACAACATCGGGGGCCATAGGTTGTCAATTCCTGCTTCAGACCTGTCTTTTATTTATGCTCATTTGTTTCTCTTCTGTTTCTAAGTCACTTTGAGTCATTTTTTATGAGAAGCAACTAATAAATACCACTACAAAATAGAACTGCATGTTTCCGTGGATCGCATCTCAACTAGTCTTTTATTTGTGTTTGTGTACATAAAGAAGGGCCTCAGATAATTGTAGGGTGCAGGTCAGTTCAAGATGAAGAATCTGGGCACGGTGCTGAGGATTCTGGGACATGTTCTAAAGCAGCCTTCTCCAACCTGGTATCCTCTAGGGTCTTTGGGATCATAGCTGTCCTGGCTAGGACGGAGGAGAATGGTAGGTAGGCCAACAATTGTTGCTGGACCTTGGAAACAAGAGTACAGCCAAGATGTTGCAGTCCAACAACTTCTGGGGACTCAAGCTTGAAGAACACTGCTCCAGCGGGTGCGCCCAATTTGTGTGGGAATTGGGCAAGAGCTCCTTATGGAAGCCACTTCCTTAATCTGCCGTTTTACCTTCCAAAACAGCTGCCTTGCAAGAACTAATTTAAACCAGGGCCACAAAAAACTGAAACCAACAGGCTTTAATTCTAAGCAAGCACATTTAGAATCTGAACATTTAGAATAATGGGGGATTCTGGAACGCCCATTTCAAGCCAATCGACGACATAACAATACTTAAGCAGCAGTTTTTGAAGCTTTTGTTCTCGCTTGGCAATCATCTTCACATCAAGCTGTGGTTCAGCAACAGACCGTTGCTTAAATGCCTCGTGGAATCATTTGAATTAATCGCACACATACAGAAGATGTGCGAGGTTATTACAAACTGTCTCTACAGTCATTTAGGTTATTTTGATCTCTGGTTTGTTTGTTTTTAAGACACTCGGAAATATAACCAGAAATATTGCCACTGCATGCACAAATTAATTAGAGGTGCACACAGAAGGGGGCGAAATGCTTTGGAACACTTTGGTAATTCAGACAGGATGTCAACTCACCCCAAACCTCTTTGGGAACATCCACTCTGCAAGGTTTACTTCAGTAAGGCCCAGTAAGCAGGCTGCTTTGAAGCGAGATTCATCCCTTGAAAATTTACCCTCTGCCCACACCCACAATTAAAATCTACAAACCATTAAAATAGCCCTAGTGCCCTATCCCGCAGGAGAATTAAAGGTTGCAACCAAAGGAAGCTCAGGGCTGAAAGCTGGCAGCTCTGCTAATTTCTGCAAGAAGAAATGTTAAGCCAAGGTGGTTCCTACCTGTTGCTGTTTTCTGCGCACTGCCTTCAGCGGCTGAGGAGCTTGCATCTTGTGCCCCGGTGCGGTCCTTCTGACCATCGGAGGTATAAACTCTTACTTGGCTCGAATGAACTGGCAGACGACTCCCTGGCAGCACAGGCAAGAGACTGCCAAATTTAAGGGGCACGTGCCACCCTGAAGGAAATGGGAAAGAAAACAGCTTGGGTACTTTGAGATGGCAACAACAGCAGCAACAAAAAGCACCAAGGAAAAAGCACAGAGAACAGCCAGATAATTGCTTGCAAACTGTTCAGGACACATTACTCAAATATTCCGCTGGAAAACTAAAATATTCCTCAAGTAGATCCCTTAGACTGGTATTCGACTAAGTTTTAGAACGTCCACTGAAATTACTGGACATGACTCAGTCAGGTTCACTATTTTCAATAGGTCTACTCTGAGTAAGACTCAGCTGAACACCAACCACAGAACATAAAATTCCATACAACATAGATTACATTATTAGACTCTCACTAAGAGGCTGCTTTGAGATTAGCTGCTGCCACAGTAAGCCCTGCTGGAAGGAATTATAGGTTTGTAAATAGCCACTTGACAAGTAAGATGTGCCTATAGACAAGCAGGATCAGATGGTTTTAATTAGCTGAAAGAAGGCTGGTCCTTTTATCTTCCAGGCCGCTGATGAACCCCCAATGCCTAGCATTGGTATGAGTTGCCTAGGCAGGCTTTGTTGTTGTTGTTGTTCGGTCGTGTCCGACTCTTCATGACCCCATGTACCAGAGCACTCCAGGCATGCCTATGCTTCACTGCCTCTCGCAGTTTGGCCAAACTCATGTTAGTAGCTTTCGAGAACACTGTCCAACCATCTCATCCTCTGTCGTCCCCTTCTCCTTGTGCCCTCCATCTTTCCCAACATCAGGGTCTTTTCTAGGGAGTCTTCTCTTCTCATGAGGTGGCCAAAGTACTGGAGCCTCAACTTCAGGATCTGTCCTTCTAGTGAGCACTCAGGGCTGATTTCTTTAAGAATGGATAGGTTTGATCTTCTTGCAGTCCATGGGACTCTCAAGAGTCTCCTCCAGCACCATAATTCAAAAGCATCAATTCTTCAGCGATCAGCCTTCTTTATGGTCCAGCTCTCACTTCCGTACATTACTACTGGGAAAACCATAGCTTTAACTATACGGACCTTTGTCGGCAAGGTGATGTCTTTGCTTTTTAAGATGCTGTCTAGGTTTGTCATTGCTTTTCTCCCAAGAAGCAGGCGTCTTCTAATTTCGTGACTGCTGTCACCATCTGCAGTGATCATGGAACCCAAGAAAGTGAAATCTCTCACTGCCTCCATTTCTTCCCCTTCTATTTGCCAGGAGGTGATGGGACCAGTGGCCATGATCTTAGTTTTTTTGGTGTTGAGCTACAGTACAAATTGATGTGCACGAATAATGTCTTTGGACTTCCTTGCAAGGCTGGGGTATTGTCATGAACTTAAGGGGAATATAGCAACATGAGGTTAATTGGGATGCTGGATTTGACTCAAAGCAGCTGGACTGCCTTCGCAAAATTTCAAGACTTCGTGGCAAAACAGAGCAGCCAAGTGGCCCTTCTATATATCGTTCTTGACAGAAACTTAGAACTTGAAATAAGAACACCGCCAGTAGCCTAGCAAAAGACTGCTAAAAGCCGGGCCTTTGGTTGATCCGAATGACATCCTATGCCGTTTTAAAAATGTGGCTCTGGGGTGGGGTGGGGGTATTGGGTTGTTTTGATTTTGATTATATATACTGTGGTTTATATGTTGATCTTTTCTGTGAACTACCCTGAGGTATAGGGTGGTATATAAATTCTAACAACAACAAAAACAACAAGGCAGCTCATAAAGGATCAGAAAGCAATTATACACATGACACAATGTAAGCCATAGAAATGTGGCCTGAAAATAGGGTAAAGGGAAACATTAGCAAATAGTAGAAGTATTAGGCTCTTCAGGAATGCAAGCTAACTGAGATGCAACAGAGAAAGCAGGATTATACCAAGTCAGAGCAGTGGTCCAACTAGCTCAATATCATCTAGACTGACTGGAAATGGCTCTCCAAGGTTTCAGGCAGGGGTGTCTCACAGCCTGACCTGGAGATGCTGGGGATAATAATAATAATAATGATGATAATTTTATTATTTATACCCCGCCCACCCTGGACTTTCCGCATGCAAAGCAGATGCTATAACTGGGCTATGGCCTTCCCCAAATATAACATTAACATTTTTAACTCAGCTACATTTAGAGGGCACTGGGCCACAGGGTCTCAGAAATAGCAAAGCAAGGCCATTTACCCAGCTGCACAGGGCAAAATGCAAGACATCTGAGGCACCTACATCCACATGCAAAAGCCCCTAATAGGGGGGGCTGGCCAACGTGTCAGGAGGAACAGCTAGGGGGTTGCTCCCCAGCATCATCTGCCTGAGGCGAATACCTCACTCAGCCCAACAATGGGGACAGCCCTGTCTATGTAGAGCTGCCACCTGCCCAGACTTCTAAATTGGGATTATAAACTGCTGTTGAAGCTCATCCACAGGGATAAGTAGCTACCACCTCTAAACACACACATACATTAACCTATTTATTTGTATTAGAGTTTGTATTCTTCTCCCCTTCTGGCGCTTACACACGTATCATGGTAAAAACAAAATAAAAAATAAATAAAAAATTCCTTCCAGTAGTACCTTAGAGACCAACTAAGTTTGTTCTTGGTATGAGCTTTCGTGTGTATTTTTTATTTTATTTTTTGTTTTGACTACGGCAGACCAACACGGCTCCCTACCTACCTGTAACCTATCATGGTAGCTAGCAATAATTTAAAGCAAACACAATGCACAGTTTGTTTTGTTTCTAAAGAAAAACCAGTGCTGAGATTAAAGCAAAAGTACTGGCATAAAAATGCATGCATCCAATAAAACAAACACTATAGAGAAGGGCCGATCTGTCAGACTGTATGGTGGTGCAGGCAGGCTGGCATGCAAGACGGCAGTCCCTAAAGTTTCCCGAAGCCACTCAGAGCTTTAAAAGCATCACCACCAAGTACTTTTAATTGTGCCCCAAAACAAACAGGTAGAATAAACAGATTGCTTGTGTACTGTGTACTACATATGAAACTTAATGTACCACTGGGCAAGTTGTTGTTGTTGTTGTTGTTGTTCAGTGTTCAGTCGTTCAGTCGTGTCCGACTCTTCGTGACCCCATGGACCAGAGCACGCCAGGCACTATCCTCCACTGCCTCCCGCAGTTTGGCCAAACTCATGCCAGTCGCTTCGAGAACACTGTCCCAACCTCTGTCGTCCCCTTCTCCTAACTATAGTAACTGGGCAAGTTACTATAGTTATTTATTCTTCTTGTATTTACATGAAAACCAATAAAAAATATTTGGGCCAAAGAAAAAGATACCAGGGTTCTAGCTTGCTAAGAAGCCATGCTCACTGTCTGCTACCCTCAAGGCATATACAGGTGAAACTCGAAAAATTAGAATATCGTGGAAAGGTTCGTTTCTTTCAGTAATTCAACTTAAAAGGTGAAACTAATATATGAGATAGACTCATGACATGCAAAGCGAGATATGTCAAGCCTTTATTTGTTATAATTGTGATGATTATGGCGTACAGCTGATGAGAACCCCAAATTAACAATTTCAACTTTGGGGTTTTCATCAGCTGCACGCCATAATCATCACAATTATAACAAGCAAAGGCTTGACATATCTCGCTTTGCATGTCATGAGTCTATCTCATATATTAAACTCCAGTAGCTAATGAAAACAATTGCTTACATAAATGGACTTTTCCACAATATTCTAATTTTTCGAGTTTCACCTGTATGTAGCTGCAGTTACTCAATGGGGTTAAATAGGTCCATACTGAGAGGGACTTCCACATCAATTATAGGTTGCACTAGTGAATTTTGGGGCTTGACAGACCTGCTGAATCTGAACTCAAATTGAACCCGCTGGAAAAATCTAAAGTGACATGCCATGATGGGTGCAGAGCAATCTCAAGCGGCTGAGGATAGGGTAACAACAGTGGATCAGACTAGCGAAACAGATGAAAGAGACTTATTGCAGCCTAATAGTATAACAGCCTTACATACAAAAAGTCACACACACCCCACATTTCTTCACACTCTTGCATTCTCAAGAAAGAGGATCCAGGATGCAGCTGCACAGATGAAGAAGCAGGACTAGGCAGGCAGGAGCAGAATCCAACCACTATGGCTGGAGTGACCCAGCAGGGGGTGCAGGTTCAACTCCCTACAATCATAGAAAGGACCCCTGAGGGTCATCTACTCCAACCCCCTGCAATGCAAGGGGTTCACCACTTCAATTTCCCATGTGAAAGTAAAAGGCTGCTATCCACCAGTGGAAAGCACTGCACACGGGGAAAAGCACCGTGTCACAGTCCTCTGTTCCTCCAGCCCAAACACTTGGTGGCCTGGTCCTTTGCTGACAGCGACCCCAGAAGTCCTCCCTCTGCTCCCCGCCCCCCAGCCCACACCACCTCGTGCACCTTGTTAGCAAGGTATGTCCCCCTCACACAAAAATTCTTTTAAACCACTTCGTATAACTTAACCTCAGTAATCATCACAACGACCCTGCATGGTAGGCCTCCACTGCTCACAGCCTTAACAGATTCAGGACAGTGCTGATAACAACAACATGCCGCCACCACAGCCTGTTAAATGCTAAGGGCAGCCAACAAGCCCCAGGACATGAGCAGCTGATGTAGGCTCTCTCTCTCTCTGTACACACACCAGCTTTTGGTGGATGAACAAGACTGTTGTGCCTTGTTAAAAAGGTTTCTAGTCCTCATGACTACAAGAGGGTGCAGGGTCCACCAGGCTCGGGGAGCGGAGCAGGGGTGACCCAATGACAACTGGAATAGCTCATTCGGTAGAATCTTCATATCAGGGTTGTGGGTTCCAGCCCCACGTTGGGCAAAAATTCCTGCGCTGAAGGGGGTTGTGCTAGATGACCCCGTTCCAATTCTATGTGGCACCTCAGACTTTTTAAAAACGGCTATCGCGGCCCTAGAGGAGCAGCCTCTTAATCCCAGGGTCGTGGGTTCGAGTCCCACGTTGGGCAGAAGATCCCTGCGTTTCACAGGGGGCCGGACTGGATGACCCTCGTGGTCCCTCGCAACCCTTCGAGCCTACTCACCGCGGCAGCCTGCCCGGGCGAGCGGTGCCCCCGCCTGGCCTCGGCCCCTCCGCCGCAGCAGGTGGAGCTGGTAGAAGCAGCCCCAGCCCCTCCGCTGGGCGGCCAGGGCCGGCAGCATCCTCCGCGGGGTCCTCCTCCTCCTCCTTCTGCCGCAGCGAGAGGCGCGAGGCGAAAGAGAAAGGTCGAGCGCGCCGAGCTCCTCATTCACGCGCCCGGCCCCCGCCGGATACCGGCTCCGGAGCCGACTCCATCCTCCATCGGCCGAGGCTCTGAGCGGCAGGATCCGGATGCGGAACAGGCGAGGGCGGGGCCGCTCTGTAGCCTCGTCGCGCGCCTCTATGGTTGGTCCTCCGCCGACGGGCACCAGGACGCATGCGCTCCGGGATAAAGCGGAGAAGCGAAAAGGGGGGGGCAACTCTCAAAAGATCCACCGCGCACGCGCAACCTCCACGTGGGGGGAAAAACGGGCAGGAGGAGGGAGGGAGTCCCCGTCTTGCGCTGCAGTTTGTTTGGGAACGTGTTCGGGACGGTGTGAAACAGGGCGGCCAATTCTTCCTCCTCTATTGCAATTAGCTGTATGTTTTGAATAGATTGTGTGTGTGTGGTTCATAAAATTTATACACCGCTTGATTGTGTAAAAAAAAAAAAACCTTATAGAGGCTTACGAAACATAAAGCAGTAAAATCAAGAAAAATATATAACCTTAAAGAGGCTTACGAAACATAAAGCAGTAAAATCAAGAAAAAATTATAACCCTACTTTCAAACACAGAAAAGTTAAAATACCAAAAGAGATTCAAATTACTTCTACATATTTATTTTTACATTATTGGAGTTTTTTAAATTAATTATTGGGTGTTTGAGGTGTTAGCAGAGGGGTAGTACCTCTGGAGGGGGAGACATCATGTTGCTTCTGGGCTGGGGTATTTATTTTTACATTACCTGTGGCTCCTAGAAGCTATCAGTATGCAACTGCAACCACCACCACCCCCCCCACCAGCAATGGCCTTGGCCAGCAAAAGTAGGTGAGGGCAGCCTATGGGTCTTAAGTTAGGGACTTCGCCTGCATGCAAAGACAGGCTCCGGCGGATTGAGCGGACAAGACCAATGGTGGGTTTCTGCACCAGCGGTGGAGGGAAGTGAGAGGCAGCTGGGGCTTGTCAACCTAAGGAGAAGAAAACCTCTGACCCTAGGCTTCCGGTTTGGGGGAATAATGGCGGAGTACTAAAGAGCTCCAGCTCCCGGGGGGAGGGGTCTCCTTGTCTGGGGGCCCCTTAAAGACGGGAAGATCGTGGACCGCGGCCTCGTGTCCCAGACGTGCTTCTGCTCTTGGACCCTCTAAGGGGGGGTCAAGCGAATCCGACACGGGACTGAAGAGGCGGATGCACCCCCCCAGCACCTTGCCAGACCTGAGCACCAAGCTTTTCCTGCTAACTTCAAAGAAAAAAGAAGAACCCCCCCTGTAAGTACGGGACTAATTGGATTTACATTTGAATAATTGGCAGCGGGAGGGATGTTAAAAGGAAGCCCGTCCCTCTCCTTTGTTGTGCAGAGGAGGTAATTAAGTTTAGTGGCTGCTCTCACTAGATACAATGTTGTACGAAGGCAGAGAAGATGGATTAAATCCTGTGTGGGGATTGAAGAGAATCTCTTCTGTGGCTTTTGGAATTGTTTTTACCCTGTCTCAGGGAAAATGGCGTTGGAAAACTATGCAAGATGGAAAAACTGCATTTGAACCCTTTGTCTTCTCCACCATGCTTGCTTTCCTTTTAAACTGATTCTAGATCCGGGTATTACCCAGGAACAAAGAACATCCTTCTGCAATTGGAGCTTATGAAGGAAAATGGTCTGGATGGCCAAAGAAATTTGTTTTGGAGCAAGAGAAACCAGCAGATTTGGGAGAATTTTGATAACTTGGAAGCAACTTCTCCAAGTGGGGGAGGTGAGGGCAGCCTATGGGTCTCCGTAGTGAGAGACACAGGGCTGAGTTTTACTGGGCTACAAGATCCTGTCTCTGGAGTGGGAGTCAGAGATGAAGGTGAGAAGATTTTTGAAGACACAAGTGGAAGAATATCAAAATTGCGAAATGGATGCTGGGAGAAAGTTGGTGCCTCTTGAGGCTCCCAAGGAGGAGATTTATAAACTATAAAATGCTGAACAAGGACAACAGAGGGGAATGTAAAGATGAATGGTGGGGGGGCATGGGAGAGGCAGAAAAATGGTAAGAAGGGGAATAGGGTGAAAATGATAAAAATTGATTAGGACGGATTTAGTACCCGAAGACGTGTTAAGACTTTAGGATTTTGATGTTAAGTTTTAAGACTTTGATGTTAATTTTGAATTTTGAATTAGCGGGTTTCTGCTAATACAGCAGTTTAAGTGAAAAGAAGTATAAGATTGAATTAAGAATTATTTCATGATATTATAAGATGTTAAGTTTTATGATAGTATAAAAGGTTGGATAATGAATTGTAATGTTATAAAGGTTACCAAAGCATATTAGTATTGAAGGCAGAGGAGGGAAAGCGGGGGAGTCCCTTTAGAAGCAGAAACTGATTTTGTTAAGGCAAGAGATAGATTTGTCAGTTTAGGTATGTACTAATTGTTTTCTTTGTTGATTGTGTTTATGTAATATGTTTTATTGTGTTAATGTTGGTGTTTATGTTATGTTATGTTTTTCTCTTGTTTTAGGAAAATAATAAAAATTTTATTAAAAAAAAAAAAAAGAAGAAAACCTCTGACCCTAAACTTTTTTTACAAAAATTATTTTGTTTTTACATATGTTGGAAGCTGCCCAGAGTAGGTGGGGCAACGCAGTAAGATGTGTAGGGTAGAAATAGTAAAATTATCATTATGGAATGGGACGCCTCTATTTTCATCAGAGAAATGTTGGAGGGTATGTAGGACATATGATACTGCTTTCACACTGTGGTTGTAAAGGGTAAGTATTTTAAGAGGAGGTATCAGCAGGTTTGGGGGAGCCCCAAGGTTTCCAGAAGGACACACATACACATACAAAAAAATCTGAATGGAGAAAAATCCCTAAAGTGGGAGACCAGGCAAAACAACTCAATGAACATGCTCAATAGGAATGCAGTGCTGACTGTCAAAGCAGGAGGAGGGCGGAAAACTAGGGGTATGAGATGGAATGGAGTAGCTGAAATCCTGAACAGCCGCAGGATTGTTCTGCTCCTACTTGAAATAACATGAATACCTGCAGCGCTATAAACAAGCCATTGTGATTCTGATAATTTCTTAATTAGCCTATTCAAAATATAATAAGGTCACTGTGGCATTTTGCGAAATGCCTTAATAAATTCAGGCTGGGTGCACCTAAGTTGCTCCCTACAGTGTTTCAGTTCTTGTTCCCCTGCATCAGAGCAGCCTGATCCATGGGATACCAAATTCCTATTCAGAAGGGCAGGTGGGAGAAAAGTGCTCACCATGCCCTCCAAACTCGGCTGTTTTTCTCTTGGTTGGGATTATGGACAATAGTAAGTGTAGAATCATAGAATTGTAGAGTTGGAAGGGACCCCAAGAGTCATCTAGTCCAATGACCTGCAATGCAGAAATCTCAACAGATGGTCCACCATCCAATTGGAAACCATACTAGATCCTGCTTAGCTTTGCAAATGTATTAGCAGTTTTATTTCTGCACCATCAGGGAGAAAAACAATTGAGGAGGCACAGTTGGGGGGTGAGGAGACACAGGAATGCACAGGCAAATGAAAGGTTAAGCACCTCTGTCCTTCCCACTCCTAATATATTTCATATAATCCACCACTCACTGAATAGGGATTCTCCGGCAACCCAGTTCTTACGCCAGGGTCTGCCGCCATTGGATCCAAGTGTGCCACACACCCTGCTCTGTGAAAATGCTTCAGGGCTGTTTTGTAACTTAATTCTTTCAAAGTGTTTCCATGGGCAGGTAATCCTCAATAAGTTACCAATTCGAAAGTCAAATGAGAAAAATGGTCCTTTGCAATATGACTAGGGAAAGCAGATACATGTGATAATGTACCACCAGAGGGCAGTGTTTGGGAGAAGAAGAGAATGATTAAAATAAGTTTTCTCAAAACACGCGGCCCCGACTCTAAATGAAGCGTTGCTAAGAATTGCAGGTAGGGTAGCCATTTAGGCATTGCCAAAAAGGAAGAGATGCAACCTCAAAACAGCAGGCCAAAAGAAGGCACAGATTTGCAAAAAGAAGAATGATGTGTGAGTATGGATGCAAATTTAGAAATAACCGGCTGTGATTTAAATAGAAACACATTTCACTATAGTAGGGAAGATTGTGACCTGGACAGCAGACTGAGCTGTCCAGGTCTTTAAGAGACACATACGGTATTTATCTTGGTCTCTGTCAGACCTGGACTGGGCAGCCCTTCAAAAGAGAAGTCCTCTTACAGCACTCCAATTAGAGCACTGTCGGGGGGGGGGGCGACATACCACCACCACCCCCCCAAAAAATACAGGTTTCTGAGAAGGCATAACTTAAAACAAGCTTGTTCCTTGGCTCAATTGTCACCAAATGCAGGTGGCATTTCAGCAGAGGCCGACTTCCATCCAAGGTAGATCAGGTTCACACAGGTAGTTAATTGTAGCAGTGCTGCAACATCAGACCACATAAGGGACCTAACAATGCCCCTTCTTCAAATATATAGAATATTTACCCAGGTGTAAACAAAACTCTGAGCAGGTACAGAGTTCCTTTCCCCACCACCCCCTTCCACTTGTGTTGTAATTAAGGTGCAGGCCTAAGCCATCACACCTTTTCGGCAATTAAGCACAACTTTGGCAATTAAGCACAACTCCCAGCTGCTTGAAAACATTATAGCAGCACCATCCAAGAATGTTTGTTAATATTTAGCGCTTAGCAGCATTCTCCTGCTGCCACTAAACCTAGGCCAGTACTTTGTACCTGACCACATCCCCTCATTTTCACAACCTCTGTAGAGATAATGGGAAATGCAGAGAAAGCTTGTTTGGAGGAGAATGTGCCAAAGCTCATTGAATTGTGTCCAGAATGTAGTAAGTAAGAAGGCAGTTCAGGATACGTGTACATCAGTGCACTTACATCAGCTATGAATCTAGTATTATGCCCTTATCCTGATTCATTGTCCTTTTACTTCCCACTTCTACAATACTGTTCCAAAAAAACCATCACAATAATTCCTGCATCTTGCATCACCCAAGCAGCAAAGGGAATCCAAGCTCTAATAACAGATGCTCCTTTGCAATCTAAACTGGTGTGACTATGACTGCTTACAATTTGGGGGTGAGAAGCGTATGGGGGAACACAATCTGATTTTGACAACATCAATAAAACCAGAGATGTGACAACATAGGAGGGTGCAATTTAATTTGCGTTGAAATAAATATTAGGCATACAGAGCGTCGTGAATGAAAGAGGGTCACAATAAATTACGAGCGGAGACATTTTGCACAATCATTGCAGAAAGCCCTCGGTATTTCCAATTTCAGACCATCGAATTTATCATTTTTGCTGATTTAAGCAGAACTCCAAATAAATATGGATCTCGGCACTTACTTTCACAGGTACTGGCATGGATAATTTACGGTTGTGATCCAATTTGTAAATCAGCAGGGGCCACTAAATTGCAGCATAAAAAAGAAAGAGCGAATGAGGTCCTTTTTCCTTTGTGTCAGCAGGCTGCGATGATTATGTTTATTAGATTTCCTTGAAAGGGTTTCACATTTTCTCAAATATGCAGGAGAACTATTTCCCCTCTGAGGCCGGCATTAGCATTTTGTGCCTCAGTCCTCGAAGACAGGGAAAGTGATGAATTTTTCAATTGGTTTTTTGAAATGTATGCTCAGCCCCTGCCAGCCAGGGTACAGCAGCAATCTGCCACCTAAAAATGGCGCCGTTACCAAGGAAGGAGCAGGTCTTCTGCATGGAAATATACCGAATGTACTATTTGAACAGATCGGTATAACTTGATTCAACTAAGGGCTGTGTGCATCTGTTCTTAGGTAGGCCCAATCAGACATATGGGGCTGTGCAGGAAGCTAAAATCCTTCTAAAACAGCTGCTTGAACTGGATTCGGTACCAGTGCAGCCACTTTCCCTGGACAATAGCTGACAACGGTCTTTTTTAGCACCCATCTGTTCCCCACACCAGCTAAGGCCCCACATGCACAGGCCTAGATGATGCTCTGCACATGACATGTCCTCTTGGACCCGGTCCACAGTATAAACAGGGTCACCCATTTTGCAGCTGGCAGGTCAGGCCCCCATAACCAATACCAGAGTTATGAAAAATAGCCAACATATTTGAGTTACTTGAGAAATTATGCAAATATATTCCATTTGCATATGCTACAGAGGACCTCACATGCGTCTTTTGGGATGCAAATTTCTACTTTTAGCAGAGAGCAATACACAGCTCTGGACACAAGGTAAGAAGGAAGGTTTTTCATTCTCCAGTTCAAAGGCCTTCGGCTAAGATTCAATTACCACAAAACAGCTTCTAGGAGCCCAGGAGAGGGGCTGTAGATTACCTCTGCCCCTCAACTGCTGCCCCTCTGCTGCTCAATACACCACTTTGAAACTAGAGGGGACTTTTAGAAGCTGTTTGTAATAGACCTGCAAGACCCTTGGCTGGAACCTAAACAGATCTTTGCACCCCAGCTTTTATATAGAAGGCTATAAAATATAGAACACTAATGGAATTGAGTTAGCTGTAAATGCCGATGTTTAAAATCATATTCAGGAAGCAGTTGTCTTTATTAAGTAATAGTTCTGGGAGCGGTGTAATCCTGAGAGCTCTGAAAAACAGTCTTCCAAGAGATCCAAAGATAGATAATAGAGAGATAGATATGGCATTCACTCACTCACTCTGACTTTGCAAGCGTGATCACTGAGCATTGTGGGTGAGGACTGGATGCAGCAGCCCATCGGAAAAGCTATGTTTACTGAGATTCATAAGAATGCAGATGTACATTCCTGAGTGACCAGTTATGTGTGTTTTGTTGCCTGCAGTTGCAGCTGGATTGGGTCGAGGACTCTGTTGTGTTTCTTTTCCTCTAATGGAATTATACTCCAAGCCTCAGGACTCAACATACAACTACAAATAACGTTAAAATAGGTTCAGACATTTCATTCCAGGCTGCCACCACAACAGTCACTTTATTGCTGTAGAAATTTTTTATAAAATCCTCAAAGCAAGAGAGCCTAGATGAAAAAAACTCAAGCATTCCTGCACACTAGTGTGCGCCTTCCCTATAAGTAGGTGTTTATGAGCCAAAAAGCTAAAAGGAGTGCAATCAACCAGCCATACTAGCCATTTTTAAAGCTGCATTAGTCCATACCCGGAAGTTTAGCAAGCAATGCACAGGGTGGGCTATCAAAAAGCTAATGAATGAGTTCAATCTAAATGACATTCACATTTAATCAAAAAGAAATAAGGTAGTTACAAGGAAACATAGTTTTAAAAACAGCGGCACCGTTCCAAACTATTTAAATGTATCATTCGGTTCATGCAGTTGTTAAGACACTAAATCGTGAAGTGGCTTAGAAGAATCAATGAGTAAGTATAGTGCCCGGGCAAATTCCTGAATTCTAAAATGCAGGCACTCAATGGGGGGGAAAAGAATTTAATCTTCATAAACAGCAACAAGTTGACAGCGCAGTGCCTTCCATTTAAGGAGAAGATGCACGCACACAAACACACAAGTTTACATATCTCCCCAGAGCAAGTTCCCCATCAAATATCATAGAAGACTATGGCTGTATCGTACGGTACATACTTCCTGGCCTGGCCCTTTTTAGGATGCCTAGATTTTGCTATCCCTGGCTCAAGGAGGGCTGAACACATTTGAGAGTAAGTCCGGAAAACTTAGTAGGGATTTATCTCAAGGAAATACCCAGACTGGGTCGCGCGTTTAGGAAATGTGTTCACTAAATCATCAGCTATCATTATGCAAAACCTCTCCCGAGTATTTCTCAGGAACAGGTTTCATTCTGAGTGGCCCAAGTAATATTACGTGATTCGGACCAAGTATACGGGGGTGACATAAAAAATTGGGGAGTAGTCACAGCACTGGGGTGATCAGAAAGGCTTAAATTTCTCTGCCCAGACTCTTGGTGGATATGCAAATAACCCTTCCCCAGTTACCACTTCAGGAGCAGAGAGGGGGCAACAGCCCTTTTCTCAGCAGATCTGCAAGGATCAACTGAAAAGGGATGGGCTATGTACCTGTGCGTACGAGTGTGTGCAGCCCCAGGTGGGTTGACTACAGGAATGTAACCCTCAGACCAAAAATTTTATAAAGTTGGTCAGCTCTGCTTCAAGAGGAAGAAGGCAAGTTATGCACATGTGAAGCAACTCAGTTTAAAATGCTCTTCAGTCCTCAGGACATTCAATAACCGGCTTATCATGGGAATCAAAACTATTAGGTTGCTGAATCCGTTAAGTGAACCAATTTGTACAGTTTTTTTCCTTCTTGGTATGCTGAAATAGCAAAGGACCAGACTTCCAATTACCTCTGCTTTGTAAGACAACAGCCCCACTTCTACTGAAATAAGGCTACAATTACTGGAAGAGCGCTTCTTCTCTAGGGAAGAAGTGCTGCAATATTATTTTATTCCTGTGGTGGGAAACTTGTGACCCTCCAGGTCTTAGACTAACAATCCCATCATCCCTGACCCCTGGCCATGCTGGCTGAGGAAGATGCGAGTTGGAGAGCAACATCATCTGGAGGGCCAGAGTTTCCACACCTCTGCTTTACACAATAGTTCCTCTAGTTTGGACATGATGGACAGGATGCTTCCCTGTACAGGCGCAGCACCCACAGAGACAGAAGTCCTATGAGGTCGCAACAGAGCTGTGATCCCACAATCACATCCTCTCAGTTTCCTGACCATGTGTACAGGAGAAAGGGCTGGGGCAGGAGACACGTGCCCATGCATACAAACTGAGGGTGGAGGAAGAGAGAAAACTGATGCTCATAACTTGGAAGGCAGACCCATGTCATAATGTAATTTACAGCTACAGTCATGTTTAGCATTGCACCGTGAGTATGCAATGGTGTTTGGAACTAGCCTAACTGCATGAACTTTAAAAATTACCTCACAAGGGCAACACTTCCAATGTATATTGAAAATTAATGTAACATCCATCTTTATTATTCAGACTTTTCAAAGACTGGCATTTTAAGAAGCCTGCTTTTTGGAAGACAGGAAAAAAATAGGGCATTCATATGATCTAGAGAAATATTTACTTTACAAAGAAATAAAGTGCTTAGGGAAGGGTGGAGAGCTTTCCATTTCAAAAGCGTTAAATAAATCAGAACAATAAAATTTGATGCTTCGTTCTACTGTTCACATTCGAAGTAGATGCCAATTGATTTGTATTGACCACAATGATTTACTCAACTGACTAAACTTGTCTCATTTACTGAATGGAAGGAATACTGACTCAAATGTACCGCATGGGTAGAGATTTCAATAGGTACCCCTATGACGCTACTAGTTATGTTGCAGCCACAGCTTATAGCTTGTTAGACACAATCCAGCTAGTATTGCCTGGATATTATTATTTTTTGAATGAGTATTTTCATTCAGTATCAAAGAGGACATACGTGACAGCACAAAAGCCATATTGTACAATGCAGGGTTGTCGTCATTGTTTTGCATTGGAAAGTATTCTGTCTAAGATGGCAAGCATTCATCTTCCACAAAGCACGGAAACATCTTGAAAAACAAGACTTTTTAAACGTATAGGATACAATTCACAGAACAGGCTCTTGGAAGAAAACATGTTTCCATACAACCTTGACTGAGATCCAGAATTTATAAATCACCAGCAGAAATACCAGCTGCTTAGAAAGTTCATCAGACAAACATACGCATGTTTCCAGGGTTGACTATGCAACTGTTGGTGCCAGTCTGCTTATAAAAGAAATGCTGCTGACGCAGAGCCTTCGTACAAATGCCGGGCAGGACGGCTTCATTATGACATGCTCGACAACAATCCGAAGTTCTGTGAAGAGGGTTCTGAAAATAACAGACACTTTTTACAGAAATATGTTTACTTTGCAACAGTAGCTCCTACATCTCACTCAAACCTAAACCTTCATAAAAATTAATAATAATAATAATAATAATAGGATGAGGAGGATGAAAATAATTATACCCCGCCCATCTGGCTGGGTTGACAATAGGAGGAGCCTAACACTGGAGAGCGTTTTCAGTGGTTGCCTCTCATCTCTCCCTCCACAGGGACTCGGGTAATGAGTGTGCAACCAAGACCACTGAGAAACAAGACAAAGGTATAATGATGAATAATAATGATAATAATAATAATAATAATAATAATAATAAATTTATTACTTATACCCCACCCATCTGGCTGGGTTTCCAAGAAGAGATTAAAAATACATTAAAACATCAGTCATTAAAAACTTCCCTACACAGGGCTGCCTTCATTACCATAGCCATATTACCATAGCCAGAGAGATTCTGAGGCCTGCAGAAGTACAAAAACATTTAAACACACAACACTATGGGATGAAACCATTCCCGTACCAGAGAGGGCATTGCGTAATTTGATTACCAATGTTTCTAAAATTAAGACAACTAACGGGCAACAGAGGACATTCCTGTTTTGTTCTATGACTGAACTTTTTTTGGGGGGGAGCAATCTGAATTATTTATTCTAATTGTGGCCTGCAATCTTTATACAGGGTGAGTCCTTTAAAAGAGGCCCCGTGGATACAGATTACACTGGCCAAAATCACATATCTTAACTATTTCCATTAGATAATTTGGTTCTAGGCAATCAAATAGTTTAAAAATATAAAGTGAGAGGCTTGCTAAAGGTTATTATTTTTTCTAATGAAATAAAAATATTCAATAATTTCCTTTTTGGATCAGTAACTCTTCACCCTGGAACAAACCCAGATTGGTCTGTCTGTATACAGCTGCCAATAAATGTTTTTAATCTACTGACCAGATTGGCTGTAAAGATTTTATAATCTAGATTTAATAAAGAGATTGCTTGGTGTGATATTGGTGGAGTCCTTGTGAGGTTTGAGAATAACTATGATTCTTGAATGCTTCCAAGTTGCAGGAAGTAGGTTACCGGGCTAAAATATCATTGTATAGCCTGGCCATTTGTGGAAGTGTTTGTTCCTTAAATGTTTTGTGAAAGGATGCTGAGAATCCATCAGAGCCAGGTGATTTTCCCATCTTCATGTTTTTAATTACTTCCTTTATCTCCTCTTTTTAGTCCATGATATGGCAACACCCAGGAGCCAACTGTTTCAAGAACTGTATTTACAGACAACAACTTTTACAACTTTAAATCCTAATTGGTTTCTTACCGGCAATATGGATTTCGGCGGGAGGAATAACGGAGTGTAAGAAATCTGTAGTAAATAAATGGCTGCAGCAAGCTTCCCTGCCCACTGAAAAGAACAGAAGAAAAAAGGTGGGGGGTGGAGGGGTAGATTTATTTAAAAGGAGACAGTGTAAGATTTGCAGTAAGACACCACCTTATGTTTTTCTTCACACATAGTAACTGCTTTGACCTTCAAAAGACCCTTACAACTAAATAAATGTTTTCACACAGCATTTGACATGCACACACTGTAACGAATGACAGACGCGACAGCCACAGATCATTAAATAAAATGCGTCAAGGTGGCTGAAACGTTAAAACCTTATAAAGGAACGAGTGTTGCCCCTCCTGCCATGAAATCATGTAACTTTAGTGTATGTTTACTCAGAAGCATGTCCACTGTGTTCAGTAAACCTTTCTCTCAGACAAGCATGCACTGGAAGGAGCTGCCTTATGGCAGATTTCTGTGCATATTTACTTAGAAATAAATTCCACTGAATTCAATGGGACCTGGAAGTTTGCAGTGGCTCCCCGTCTGTGGAATGCTCTCCCCAGGGAAGTTCACCTGGCACTAGAGATGTGAAGGAAAAAAAACGGAAAATTTTGGGGAAAAAACCCCGTTTTTTTCCTGAAGCGTTTTGTTTTTTTCCCAAAAAAATTGGAAAAATTGAAAAAATAAAAAATAGATTATGGAATGTTTTATTTTAACATGATGAATAAAATATTTTAAGATAAGGGGTTCAAATATTTTATAAATCATTTCTAAAAAATATGTATGGTATCAGATTATTCTAATTTCTGTGAGGACAAGCAAGTCCTAGGTTACAAACTGAACTCTCCAATGCAAGAACAAGATACATTTCTTCCTTTAGGAGGTGCTGTTGTCACCAGAAAAGAAAAAGGTTTCAGTTTTGTTTTTGCATGTGTGTGGTATGCATTGGTTCTGTTCCTCTTCACTAGGCCTCAAAGCACTGGAAGAAAATATAGAGCAACAAAAAGGGCCTGAAAGTATATACTTAATTACAGCTCAGAAAATGATTCTGATTAAATTTCATGCCCATTCATTGAAACTTAGTCCCACTTCCTTCTTCAGTTCTTTTTATGAGAATGTTTTTTTAAATACTGTGGAGAGGAAATATGAATAATTGTTACTTCTGGATTTTTAAAAATTGTTTTGTGGAGTTTTTTTGTTCCACATAAACTAGTAAACAGTTCAGGAGATTGTTGCTCCATTTGTTACAAATACAAATAAATATTATTTTAAAGTAAATTCTGTTTGTAATACCAGGTAATTGTTTGGATACGCTCTATTTTTAATATGCTAGTTGTGATAATTATATTTTATGTTTGTAAAGTAACAGAATGGAAAAGAAAAAAGAAGTGCTAATGTAGCATTTTTTTCAATTTTTCTGAAAATTTCCGTTTTTTTCCGGGGGGTTTTCCAAGCTTCAAAATTTTCGGAAATTTTACATCTCTACCTGGCACCTTTTTATTTATTTCATTTATTTCATTTTACACCTTTAGGTGCCTTTGGTTGACATCCTATGCCCTTTTTAAATGTGATGTTTGGGGGGGGGCGGTTACTGGGTTATTGTTTTTATTTTGATTATATATTTTGTGGTTTTATATTTTGATTTTGTTCTGTGAACGCCCCTGAGACCTCTGGGTATAGGGAGGTATATAAATTCAATAAATAAATAAGAAATTATAATAAATTACCGGTATATGCCATTCTTCCACCATTGGTCTGCAAGGTGGCTTAGATACAAAGGATGGTATTTAAATAAATAACGGCGCAAGTGGAATGAGTTTCGCCTGCACAACAGGACTTCACTCCTCTCCTCCCCCTGTGCACACCCTGTTCCACCCCCAAATCTGCTCTAGAGAGTTGGAGGAACTCCAGAACAGAATTAGGGGGTGCACGGTGGGAGGAGAAGGGCAGAACATTCTGTTGAACAAAGAGAAACTATTTCACTGATAGAACATTTTCCTTAATGCTACTTTGAATACAACCCTAAATTAAAACACAATACTACAAAATAACGGGTCGGGCACTTAAAATGCAATATTGTCTTTTTGGCATCTGAATCAGAGCTTTCTTCATGCACATGAAAGTAAAATTTCTCCAAAAGAACAAGAACAGACTGTGCTGATGTTTGCCTTAAGGATCAAGAAACCATCCTCACATTAGTCAGCAAGCAAACCCCATGCATCTTAAAAATAGGGTTCTTAGTGCAGCACAGCCACGGGGTCAGGATATGGTGAGAAAACCCGACCTTAGTTTTCAGCATGCAAAGACGGTCCTTTGTAGGGGGATTCTGTATTCCCAAGGAGTAATAGAGCACCATCCGAATAAAAATAAAGGTTAATGTTTTATCTCATACCTGAAAAGCATAAACACAGTAGCCGGCATCAAGAAGATCTCATTGCAAGCTATAAATTTCAGGATGTTTTGCTGATTCGCATTTAACTTGTCCAAGAGATTTCGTAGGAAAAGAAGACTATTTGAACCTCGTGCCTTGAAAGAAGGGAGTAAAAAAGCAATGTCAGGAAACTTTGTGCTATGCATACAAAGTCAAACCTTGAGAATACTTTCAGCTATACTATAATTGTTTTATAAACCTTGAAAGGCAGTCTAAATAATAAAGCAGGAGAACTGAAAATTTTTGCAAACCTTGCTACAATATTTATTACGCAGGAAACGGTCAACCTAACATTCAGTTTCAGTTCGGATCCCCGCTGCCACCATTTAACCCAAACAACCCTGCAAGGGAGGTTAGATTGAATAATGATCAAAGGTCACCCAGCGAGCATCACAGCTGCATAGGGATTTGAACCCAAGTCTCCTCAGTCTGCTGCATAGGGATTTGAACCCAAGTCTCCTCAGTCCTCATCAAACATTCTGGCTCTCCACATGTATCCTTTTCTTTCCTACTTGCTAATCCTTTGATAGAAGCAGCAGCACTGGATGAGCTACAGCTGTCCCTTCAAACTGTGACAGAAAACAGGCAGATCCGTTTTCAGTTTACCCCTTAAAAAATCCATGTCTCATTTGAATCCTGTCCTCCTTACAAAGAGTATTGTGGCATGTAAGGGGCACAAGATCATACACTAACAACATACTTACATCAAGAACCTTCTTTGTGTAGGTGGCAGCATGAAGCAAAGAAAACAACAGAACTGGGAAAATACTCACTGAAGTGAAAGTTAAGGAGAATTACAATCTCACACATGTTATTTTACATTTACACTATAGTCTGAATATTCAAGCACATCTTCCACTTGTGTCAGCATGCAAGCCTGTGATCTCTTGCTTTAAATTCAGATCCTTTTGTATGAGAAAACGTATGGACCTTAAGATTCAGGTGATTAAAGTTAGACAGCTTTATTAAACACTTAGTAACACAGAACACAGTCCTAATCATGCAGTGGAATTTGAAAATGAGGGTTAGCGGTATGCAGTTGTAGAAGTATAGGCATCCAGCAGTTTGTGTGTACTTAACTTATGTAGGGCCAGAGTTTAAATCAGTAGATCAATGTTTTAGAGTGAAATCCTATACAGGTCTTCTCAGAAGCAGGTATAGGATTGCATCCTTATTAAATAAATTGATGGGGCTAAGAAATATGAGCTCACTTGTTTATTTTGATTCAGATACATTACATCAATAGGTAATAAGTAAGAGTTAATAAAGGTGGCGCTTCTGTCTAGGGTGAGACTAGAGGTGATGAGGCCTTAATTTGTGTGACTGTCCTATACATATATAAAGCAGGAAGTGAGGTGGTAATTTCACTAACAACAAAAAACACACATAAGGCGGGGGGGGGAATAGAGTTCAGCACCCCTCCCCTGAGCTTTACCTCCTTGTATTTGATTACTCCAGTGAGCGGCGGAGGAAGTTGCTCAGTCGCCTGGGGTGGCGCACCCAGGGGAGAGGCAAGCCACCCACTGGGGCAGGGCGCACCGCAGGTCCTCTGGAGTTTGCCTACCTCCTCCCACTCAGCTGGCCTACAGCTGGGGGGGGTAGCAGGTGGACAGTTTGGGCAGTGCAGAGCCTGTGCGCGCCCAAGCAACCGCGTCTCTCCCAGGACAGACATGTGGCTTGGGCTTGCTGCAGGCCCCACAGTGAGTGCCGCCTGGCATTTTGTCACCCTCCTCAGTGGTGACACCCAGGGCGGCCCACACCCACCATACCCCCTCCCTCCATCCGACTCCTATCCAGTGGTTCACTAGCATTTTTCTGTGGGCCACACTTTCAGAATAAACTTTTGCTCCCCCCACACCAACATTTTTATAAGTACATTGGAAAACAAAAAGAAACAACATCTAGCAGTGCTTGATTTATAGCAAAGAACACAGCTACTTAATATTATGATCATGGGACATCCAGAAAGTATAAAACAATGTAGCTATGCAAGAACATGATTCTGGCCCGTCATCACCCTGTAGGCTTTGTGGCTGAGCAAAGGTATGAGCTGGAGTAATCCCTGATTTAAGTCTAGCACTCTATGGTAGCAAAAGCACAATCAAACTATCACAGAATTGGAAGTATTACAAGACTTGTAGAAAGGATACTTGTAACAGGGTAGGAATTGACAAAGATGAGGGAATACAAAAGGTAGTGGCAGCTGTCCTCCAGCAAGGCTTGAGCCAGGAATGCCCTGCTTAGCTGGAAATGTGGTAGCCTTTGGTGAAGTCGAAGGGCGCTGGTAAGAGCATTTGCCAGCAAGGCACGTTGATAAAAGCTAGCTGCTTCATGCAACCTTGAGAATTATCAAAGGAGAGGTTACCATACAAACCAAGTTGTGGCTTCAAGTCTTCCTCCTAAGAGAATTGCATCATCATTTCAGTCTCTGAAGCCCGCCCTGCTAAGCTCTGCCAAGATGTAACTTACTCAGTCTGAGAAGCATTCCTGGTGCTTGGCACTGAACTCTACAGGTGTGCCAAGTTTGGGGGAGTGGGGGGAGGGGAGAATGTCATTTAAAAGTATTTTCAATGCAGTTATCTATTTGATGTTCTTTGGAGAGAAAAAATGGCAGATAAACAATAAGCTAATAACTGGAATCTAGTTAAATGACAGTATCAAAACCTAAACAATAAATGACACTCACTTGAGCTGAAGATGTATAATGCACAGGTTAATGAATAGGTGTAAAGTTGGTTCTTAAACAGAACCAAATATCAAGCACTAATATTTGCAAAATATTGGTCAAAGTCCAACCAAAGTCAGTGATATAGGTTTCCTGGATTTTTTTCCTATACAAATTTAGGCTAATTTGCATTGGAAATCTTTCAGTCAGCATTTAAACATTTTCTGATAGCCTAGAGAGTGATCTAATTTAACATTCAGTAGGCACAGCTAAAAACTTTGAAATTGCTAAGCTTGCCTAACACTGTAGTTGAAATGGGCATCCTTTTGTTGTCACTAATGAACTTAACAAAAGTTAAAATTCCTGCATAAAAATAAAGCACTGGGAAATCTTCTGCCCCATATCACTGACCACTATTTCATATCTATACACCACACTGATTTCAAAAAAGCTTAACCTTAGCTGGATTAGAACAACTGTATGTGCATATAAAATGTGATACAGAGCTTTTAAGCATAATGTATGCTTTCTGTTTCATTCTGTCGCTAAAAAAAGCAGTGTCCTTTCTAAGGATATCAGGGCCATACTGCTTTAAAAACATTATTATACATACCCTAGAAGAGGCAGGACAAATAAAGCCGAACAGTAAACCGTGAATATACGGGAAAGCCACATTGCTGTATCCAACTTATTAGTAATCAGAAATTGCTGTAATGAAAGGAAAAGAAGTTAGTGAATAAATATTTATTTATTGTTTTTATTTATTAAATTTCTATCCCATCCACCCTCCCAAAGGAGCCCACTGTTTTACCCACTGTTAAAGAACAAATCCCCACCAAACTGACCAGATCCAGAACCAACATAGATAACAGACAATACGAAGAACACAAAACTTAGGCTTTTTCATAAATGCAAGTGTAAATAACAGATAAAAAAGCAATCTCCACACAGCCGCTCTTAAATTTGGAAGACATAATTATGAGGCTTCTAAAGACCTATGTTTCATGATTGCATTTTTGTAACTGTAAATTTTAAAAACTGTTTTTAATGTCACAGTTTAAACTGTTGTAACCCACTCAAGGATCATAGGGTGAAGGTCAGGCAATAAATTAAAATAACAATAATTAGAGGGTTTACTTTGGATATTTGCTCTTTGAGAACCACGATGATAACTCAGCTGCTCTCTGCTAGCACCCATGGCAGATAGTGGCTAGGAAGCAGTTCTAGTGAACTCCACCACCTTCTGGAATGGAACAGGACATCCCAAAACCAATTCCTACTCAGTCTAGGTTCCAAGGAAGCCCAGTATAGCCCTTCATTGCTCACAGAATGAAGGTATATACTTTGCCTCATGGCTAGGACAGGTGGTGACTAAATGATCTAGCAATCCCTCCCATCTCTGAGCAGTCAGGGCAACAGCAGTGGGCTGCAGTCACCTATAAGAGCTCTCGGGGCATTTTTTAGTAATGCAGGCATTTACCATATAAAATGCCTTGGGAGTAGTTTTCTGTAGAAAATGATGAAGTCACAACCACACTGTGGGACATTCATTAAAAAACAAAAAACAAAAAAAGTTTCTTCTGTTAAACTGCTAGCAGATAAAACTTTTAGGCTGTGTGTTCATGGAAGATAAGGAAGCTATCAGAACTCAGTGTTTCATGTTTTCCCCAGAAGTCCATCTAGCATCAGGTATGATTCCAATCTAAAGGTCCAATTCAAAAAATTCCTGCAAGAGGATAGAAGTACCTATGACACAGCCTGCTAATAGTTCCACCAATGCAATATTGCAAAGTGTACTACAACTGCATTCTATCAAGGCATAGCACCTGCTGAAGGGCCACATGTTGTGCAAACCTATCAAGCCAAATGCAGCACCATCAGCCAGAAGTGGCACCTCATGAAAAGCTTTTGTTGTTGGTTCCTACTCAGGATTGCAAAAAACAAATAGGCTGTCAAGTATTCTGTGGGTCCAAATACATAGCTGGTGGTCTGCATCTGGCTTAGTGGATCACAAGTTAGGCAGGCCCAGCATGAACCACCACCCGTAGCATGAAACTGCTTGTGCATTTCACCATGACTAATATGGCATTGCAAGTTGTTATGTGTATGTGGAAATATCACCTAGCTTGAAAGTTTTGCCAATGGCCCTGCCTGCCTCTAAACTAAATGGGGCAAGGTAAATCTGGTTTCCAGAGAGGCAGTCACACCCATCCTACATAGACAAGAAATAAACTGCTAGCAGATAAAACTTTTAGGCTGTGTGTTCATGGAAGATAAGGAAGCTATCAGAACTCAGTGTTTCATGTTTTCCCCAGAAGTCCATCTAGCATCAGGTATGATTCCAATCTAAAGGTCCAATTCAAAAAATTCCTGCAAGAGGATAGAAGTACCTATGACACAGCCTGCTAATAGTTCCACCAATGCAATATTGCAAAGTGTACTACAACTGCATTCTATCAAGGCATAGCACCTGCTGAAGGGCCACATGTTGTGCAAACCTATCAAGCCAAATGCAGCACCATCAGCCAGAAGTGGCACCTCATGAAAAGCTTTTGTTGTTGGTTCCTACTCAGGATTGCAAAAAACAAATAGGCTGTCAAGTATTCTGTGGGTCCAAATACATAGCTGGTGGTCTGCATCTGGCTTAGTGGATCACAAGTTAGGCAGGCCCAGCATGAACCACCACCCGTAGCATGAAACTGCTTGTGCATTTCACCATGACTAATATGGCATTGCAAGTTGTTATGTGTATGTGGAAATATCACCTAGCTTGAAAGTTTTGCCAATGGCCCTGCCTGCCTCTAAACTAAATGGGGCAAGGTAAATCTGGTTTCCAGAGAGGCAGTCACACCCATCCTACATAGACAAGAAATGAATCAAATTGCCCAGAAGTTGACTGTTCCTAGTTTCCTGCCCTTTTCCAAAATATGCTTTTGGTTTGTTGGTTTGCAAATTTCCAAATGCATTCACATCCAGCCCATAAAAGAATTTACTACATGGTTTTGGCATCCTATTGCTACTTCATTCCAACCTTTACACTTTTTTTTCTATTAGATCCAATGTGCATATACAACTGACAATTGAGGAGACAGCTGATGAACTGGGCTCTAATCCACAATAGCTTGTGCCGTGGGTAACATTTTTTTTGTCTCTTTACCAGTCAGTGTGGACAGTGAGGAGAATCATTTTGGCCCAGTGAGTCAGATTTTTACCTCCGCATACACTGCAGACCACTTTTGACAGTGTGTTGGGCCACCCAGTTGTCAAAGTTTGTTCACAGGAGTGGAGGGAGATAGTGACCCAGCAGGATTCAACTCCCTATGTGTCAGCTGATACACAGGGTGCTCAAGCCTGTTTTCTGCACCAAAAGCAAGCAGAATTAAACTGATGCACAAGGAGTTTATTCATGATTTCTAAAAGGATCCAACGGCATTTCTACTTGCCCCACAGGTAAAGGACCCCTGGACGATTAAGTCCAGTCAAAGGCAACTATGGAGTTGCCGTGCTCATCTCACTTTCAGACTGAGGGAGCCGGCGTTTGTCCACAGACAGCTTTCCAGGTCATGTGGCCAGCATGACTAAACCGCTTCTGGCACAACGGAACACCATGACAGAAACCAGAGCGCACGGAAACACCATTTACCTTCCCATTGCAGCAGTACCTATTTATCTACTTGCACTGGGATGCTTTCGAACTGCTAGGTTGGCAGAAGCCGGGACAGAGCAATGAGAGCTCACCCAGTCGCACGGATTCGAACCACCAACCTTCCAATCAGCAAGCCCTAGAGGCTCAGTGGTTTAGACCACAGCACCACCCGCTCCAATATACCTGACATTATATATGGTGGTAGGCATGAGACAGGTGTCTGTGGTTTGGGGGAAATGGCTTGGCAAGCCAAATTTGGCTCACAAGCCAGGGGCTCCCCATCCATGGTATAGGCAATACAGAGCTAAAGAAACCAATGGTCTTAGCATCAAGCAAGTTCCTAAATACCTACTTACTAGTGCAGTAACCTAAACATCTGTTGCATAGCCCATGTTTCAGAAAACAGCCAGAACAACTTGGGACGCTTGACACCTAGTCGGCTCCTTCAGCCTGTTCCACAAACCTTTGCCAAAGGTAGCAGTGGAGAGGAAAAAGCCTGGAAGCTTTAGATTAAAAAAGTTAAGAGGAACTGAAACTTCTCAAGGGCAATTAAGAGGCAAGAGAGGGCAACTTCTAATGGAGATGTGAAACAGGGGACACTGTCACGGTGACAAAACTGCCACTGCAGACTTTCCCTCCTCTACACAACTATCAGAGATTCAGAAGAAACCCTCAATGGAGGTGGGGGGGAAGCATGCAGCTGTGTCAAACTGCTCCCACATGTGTGCATTGATACATGAACAGTTAAAGTGTTGGGACTATGACCTGGGAGGCCACAGTTTGAATCGCTACTCAGCCATGAAGCTCACTGGGTGACCTTGGGCCAGCCACCATCTCTCAGCCTCACCTGCCTCACAGGGTTGTTGAGAGGATGAAAATGCAGAGGACAACCACGTACACAACCTTAAGCCACTTGGAAGATAAAGGCAGCATATAACTTAATCAATTAACTAACACTGCCTTGTTCGTAGTCCTGAAAACTGGGTTTGGGGGGTGAGCTACGACACCTCCAATCTCAGAATTTGAGCAGATTTGCCCTGTTACCAAGAAGTGGGTACAATACTGGAGACAATCCAAGATTTGAAACGACCTGAAATCAGAGCTCTCCCTACGAAGAAAACCACATAGGGTTCTCCATGGGAGCGCATTTATAGACTCACACACAGAAGGACGTTGTTGTTGTTGCTAATTGAATTTATATCCCGCCCTATACCCGGGGGTCTCAGGGCGGTTCACAGAGTTGGAAGGGACCCCTCCCCAGGGTCATCTAGTCCAGCCCCCTGCCACATGCAAGAATCCTTTGCCCGACATGTGGAATTCGAACCCACGACCCTGAGGTTAAGAGTCCCCGGCTCTACCGACTGAGCTATCCCGGGGGCTGAAGAGGCATGAAACCGGTTTCGAATAAAATAAAATAAAACCCTCTCAGGCGGCGCGTCGGAATGCCGCACCACCGTGGGTCGAAGGAGGGCCGCGAAGGCCGCGCTGCGCGTCCCGCTAGGCCGCCACCGCCGGACTCAACTCACCACGGCTCCGCCGCCCGCGCCTCCCTGCATGGGCCCGTTCTGCGCCGTGTCCGCCATGGCCGCGCCGCTCGCCGGCTCCGCTCGTGGCGCGAGGAAGAGGAGGAGGAGGAAGAAGAAGAAGAAGGAAAGGAGAGGCTCGGCGACGAGAGGGTTAAGCGGAGAGCCGGGCCTGCTCGTGCCGCGCGCGAGGGCCGTATCTGGCAGGCCGGAAGCGAGGAAGGAAGAGGCGGCGGTTGCCGGCGGCAGCGGCAGCAGGTGCGCGGAAGGAGGCGAGCGAACGAGGGACACTCCTCAAGGCAGCCCCGCCGCTGAGCAGCCCGCGTCGCGCAGGCGCAGAGGGGCGGCTTCCGGATCGTCGGGTAGGGGGCGGTCATCCGGTGGAGCATGCTGGGTAATGTAGTCTTCGAGGCGCAGCCACATAATTTCGGGACAAGGTCGCTTTAGTATTTAGTTTTGGAACCGGGCAGGGTGTTTTTCATGCATTTATTTCCCCCCCCCCTCTCTCACACACACATATATATAATTAAATTTTCTGTTTTACAATTTAGAATATTCATTTAAACAACCTTAAAATGTCAATGACGTCCCTTCTTCTATTTCCGTGGTTCATTTTACATATCATAAATCCCTGCATATTTTACATAAGCATACCATTCAGTATTCCATTATTACATCTATCAAACCTTGTTTATTCTGTTGTATTCCATTATTACATCCATCAAAACTTGTTTACACTGTTGAATTTATCTTAATGCTGCCAACGTTTTCAAGTGTACACAATTTTCCTCCATATATTCAATAAACATTTTCCAATCTTCTTGAAACGCATATTCTTCTTGTTCTCTTATTCTATATGTTAAATTTGCAAGTTGCGCTAATTATTATTCATTTTATTTATTTATTTATTTATTTATACATACATACCCCGCCCATCTGGGTATTCTGATGTTCCATCCGTTTAAGTTGGCATTTTAAGGTACCAGCGGGTATACAAATTTAATAAACAACAACAACAACAACAATAATAATAATAATCATTTATCTATGGGGCATTTGCCTGCGTGGTTGGTTGTAAGCCACTTTGGCAAGATAAAGCAGGTAACAAATTCAATAAATTTTAATAACAAATAGTTTCCCTGATCTCATCAGCAATGCCTCTCTGCTCTTTTTGAGGGCGATGAGAGGGCAGTCATGAAACTGGTCTTTCTGGCTCCTAGTCAGGGCCGGCCCACCCATGAGGCAAGGCGAGGTGATGCCTCGGGTGGCAGGATCCACAGGGGCAGCAGCTCTCGATGTAAATCTTTATTACCCCCTTGTTCCTGATATGTATATTTTCACTCTTCAGTGGGGAGAGGGGAGCCCTTTTGTGGATTGCCTCGGGGGTCAAAATGTCTTGGGCCAATCCTGCTCCTGGTCCTTATTTTTCCTACAAAAACGAACTGAAGAGGAGGAAGCTCAGAGGACAGCAACGTGCATGTTGTTGTATATTAATAAGATATTCTGGCAGCAGGGTAAAGTATTGCTATTGGTCAATTTGAAGTGTTCAATCACAATCCACAGCCTGATTGGGTCCCGCCGGAAAGTTTGAATATTATTGGTTCCCGCTAAAATGTATCTTTTCCCTCAGTCCCAATGTGTCTATAAATAGAGCTTTCCCTACCCCCTATCCCCAGTCTTGTCTTATCCCTTACAATAAAGAGCTGTTTTCACTAAGAAGTGTTGCTGGACTTCTTGCTATCAGAACCCACGACACAACATACTGGCGACGAAGGTGGGATTGAATTAGGCCGGCTGAGGGCTGCTGACCCTAGCGACCTGATTCTGGCGACAAGACTCCCTGTGACTGACAGGACAGATCAGTCCACTAAGATGGCTGCGTCACGGTTCATGGAACCATTTCATCCCGGAGCAACTGAGGCCTGGGATGCTTACCTCGAGCGCTTTGAATTCAGCGTGGCAGCAAAAGGGGTCACTGACGAGGAAAGGAAAAAGGCGTTGTTCCTGAGTTGCTGCGGGGCAGAGACCTTTGAGTTGGCTCGGGCAATTCTGGCCCCCACGACACTGCGGGAGGCGTCGTTCGCGAGCATTACGGAACACCTCTCCAATCACCTTAATCCGACAGCGTCGAAGATGACATGGCGCATCGAATTCCACAAGAGGCAACAACGACCTGGAGAGACGGTAGCAGTTTTCCTCACCGAACTGAGGAAGCTGGCGAGACACTGCAAATTCGCCAACTTGGAGGAGGCCCTGCTGGATCGGTTTGTGTGCGGCCTTCGCAGCAGCAAGGGCCGCAGGCGGATTGCGGCAAAACAAGATATGGATCTGTCGACAGCGCTCCGTGAGGCCATTGCGACAGAAAGCGCTGAGAGAGAGGAGCAAGACCCGGACCAGCGAGCCGAAAAGAGAGCTGGAGCGTCAACCCACACCGTGGACGACCAGGATGTCAGCCCCAACCAAAGCCCTGTGCGGGGAATAGAGATGGTGCGACAGGAGAGCACAGCAAATAAAGGTCGGCAGGGAGTCTGCCCTGGCTGCGGCGGATCACATGAGAGAAGGAAGTGCCGGTTCCGAGAAGCTACGTGTCATGCTTGTGGGAAAACGGGGCACATAGCCAGGGTCTGCAAGTCGAGTGGCACGTCGGGGTCCGCGAAATCAAGAGGTCAGAGGACATCCACAGCGACGCACCAACTCGACGATTGCAACTACCTCACGCAAATCGAGGGCAGAACTGTGCCATTTCCAGCCCAAGGGAAACCAGCTGTGCGGGTCCTAATCGAAGGGAAGCCGTGTAACATGGAGGTGGACTCCGGATCCGGATTCTCCATCGTATCGGAGGACACGGCCAGATCGTTATTTCCTAGAGGTAAGCTTCCGAGATTGGAGCCCTTCCCGGCTACTCTGCAATCCTATTCCGCTGGCCGCATAGACATTTTGGGAATGTGCGCAGTGAACGTACAGTTCCGCGAGAGGGAGGCCGTATTAAAGCTTGTGATCGCAAAAGGGAAGCGCACTAGCCTGCTGGGCACGGACTGGTTCCCGGCCTTAGGGTTGGGAATCTCAGGGCTCAACACGGTCCAGATAGCTTCGGAGACATTTAACACCCTGTACACGGAATTTGGGGAGCTATTTAATGGAGAGTTAGGATGTTATAAGGGGCCTCCAATTGACTTAGAACTGGACCCGGGGGTTGCGCCAATGCGCCTCAAACCCAGGCGGGTTCCATTTGCGCTACAGCCTAAAATAGAGGCTGAATTGGAGAAGCTAATACAGCAAGGGGTGCTTTCACCAGTGGACTCTGCTAAATGGGAAACACCCATTGTCACACCCCTGAAGGCTAATGGGGAAATACGAATTTGTGCGGATTACAAATGTACGATTAATAAGGCCATCAGGGGCAACTCGTATCCAATTCCAGTAGTGTCCCAACTATTAGCGAAGCTGGCTGGGGGCAAGGTGTTTGCAAAGATTGACTTGGCACAGGCATACCAGCAGCTCCCAGTGACTCCAGCGTCCGCTGAAATCCAGACAATTGTGACGCACAAGGGCGCCTTTAAGGTGAATAGGCTGCAGTTTGGAGTCTGCGTGGCACCTGGCATATTTCAAAGTCTTATGGAGCGCCTGTTACGGGGCCTGCCAGGTGTCCTGCCGTATTTTGATGATGTGTTAATTGCGGGCAAGGATGCTCAAGAACTACTGGGACGCATCCAGACAGTCCTATGCAAATTCCGGGATGCGGGGTTGAAACTAAAGAAAGAGAAATGTAGTTTTGGGGTAGCAGCTGTGAACTTCTTAGGGTACAGAATTGATGCTGCTGGCATCCACCCCATGGAAGACAAGGTTAAGGCTATCGCCGCAGCACCGACACCTAGTAACAAGGCTGAGCTGCAGTCCTTCTTGGGCCTCGTCAATTTCTATCACGCCTTTGTGCCACACAAGGCATCGATAGCCGAACCACTGCATCGGCTACTCCAAAAGAAGTGTGCATGGCGTTGGGGGCAACCGCAACAGAGAGCTTTTGAAACGCTGCGGGGCGTGCTGTCAAAGGAAAGTACGCTTGCCCACTATGATGCTGCTAAACCACTGGTGCTGGCGTGTGATGCCTCACAATATGGCGTGGGGGCTGTCTTGAGTCACCGGGAGGCGGATGGGTCGGAGCGTCCAATCTCATTCTATTCCAGAACCTTGAGCCCCACAGAGCGGAACTATGCCCAGATTGATAAGGAGGCACTGGCTATAGTCACATGTTTTGTTTTGTTTCTAATTATGTATTTTGTGCTTCTTATTTTGTCTTTGTATGTTGTGAACCACCCTGTTAACCTTGGTTGAAAGGCAGCATACAAATTTAAGAAATAGCAATGATCAGGGCCAGAGTTGGCATGGAAGAGAAATTTAACCTTCTTCCTGGCCCTGCTGTGGTCCTAAGAAAAACCACTCTTCTGAAAATACAGTTTACTTGAAGGGGAGAAGAATCTCCTCTTGGCATCTTGTTGGCCCAGAGAGAGCAGACAGTCCTGGGCAGCTGCCTGTTGCTCAACTGCAAGAACAAGTGAGTGGTGGTTGCCAGGGTCAGTCACCTCTGCTGCCTCAGATTGCTCAAGTCACCTCTCCCCCTGGGAGATGTGGCAGATGTGCCACCCAAAGAGGAAACACAGGCCAGTGGCAAATAAGAGGAAGTTGCTCCTGCCTGCTTCCCTCCATCTTTGGGTGGTGCAGGGGGGAGGATTGGTCAACACAGAGACAGGACATGAGATGGCACCTTCTCATGCTTTCTTTCTCCCTCTGAATGTTGTGGAGGGGCTGATTCCCGCTGCTAGTGTGTGGGCAAAGGAAGCCTGCTTCTCCCCTTACTCACTTGGAGTAGTGCAGCTATTAAGATTGGGCCCACTGTGCTGCTAAGGAGGAGAAGGTAAATAAGTGAGTAGGGCAGGCAGCTCCCCCCCCCCCAGGAACTCTCTATATATGCTCCTAGGCAACCTTATGGGGGACCACAGTGGTCGGTAGAGCTGATGAAGAACAAATATTGTTAACTGCATCTTTAAGCAATTCACATACACACAAATGCGAAGCATAATCACGGCTCAAGGACTTATTCCAGCCAGGCAAGCACACTCAATGAAGGCATGAAGCAAGTCCAGCAAGGGGCGTGGCCTACAGATAGGGGCGTGGTCTAGGGGGTCTGCTCAAAGCAGGCTCTGGGATAGGGTTACGGGGAGGAAGCAAATTCTTTTCTGGCAACTCGGCCCAATCCTCCCTACGACCCCATCCCTCTTGTCGTTTGCGCATGCTCTCTCGCTCTCTTCGAACAGGGTCTCGTGATGGGAGGGGCGAGGAGGATAGGACAACCAGCTGGCGGAGGGCGCAAGGAAGAGGGCGTGGCGCACCAAAACCCAAAGCCAATCAACCCTCCCCAAAACCCTCCGGCCATGGAGCTAATCCAGCCCCCTGAAGCGCCTTGCTCCCCTATGAACCCCACCAACGTCTAAACAAGGCGGGGGGGGGGACGTCATGATGATGGAGACACTTCCCGGACCACCCGTGACGGCCGTCGACGTGGAAAAAGGAATCGCCGCAAGAACTAAAAGGGACCCCGTCCTCGCCCGTGTCCTTGTGTGGGTGGGGAGGGGATGGCCAAGTGGGACTCAGGAAGAGAAATTTAGACCTTTCATGGCAAGACAAAATGAGCTGTCCCTCCATAAGGGTTGCATATTGTGGGGCGATAGGGTGGTTATTCCAAGGTCTCTACAGAATGAGGTGTTGGACACATTACACATGGGTCATCCGGGCATGGTTCGGATGAAATCTTTAGCCAGGTGCTATGTGTGGTGGCCTGGCATGGACAAGGACATTGAACAATGGGTGCGCACCTGTCGAGCGTGCCAGGAGGTGCACCCAGAAATGCCCAGGGCACCAGTGCATTGGTGGGAGCGGGCTAAGAACCCGTGGAGCCGGCTCCATGTAGATTTTGCAGGGCCGTTTCAGGGAAAGGTGTTCTTAATTGTAGTAGACGCCTACTCGAAATGGCTGGAGGTCTCAATTGTTCCAAACATGTCCTCAGCTGCTGTAATCAGGGCCCTTCGCATTTTGTTTGCAACGCATGGGTTACCCGAGACCATAGTATCAGACAACGGGGCGGCTTTTGTGTCCCAAGAGTTCAGGGCATTCCTGGCCGATAATTTCATTAGAGGGGTCACTTCTGCTCCCTTTCATCCATCCTCGAACGGACAAGCCGAACGGATGGTGCGCACAGCCAAGGGTGCAATAGCGCGCCTCTTGGAAGGGGATTGGTCTGCTCGCATTGCAAGGATGTTGTTCCTGCAGCACACAACGCCGTGTGCATCCACAGGCAAGTCCCCAGCTGAATTATTAATGGGAAGGAGGTTAGCCACAATCCTAGACTATGTCCACCCTGACAAGGTGCCGGGCCGCGATACAAGAGAACCACCGGCTGCCGAGGGTGACAGAACCCGATACCTGTCAACAGAGGATTTGGTTTGGGTCCGGAACTATGCAAGGGGACCCGCATGGGTGCCGGGGGTGGTCACCCGACCCAGTGGGCCAGTGTCATATTTTGTGACGTTAGAGGATGGCAGAGTAATGCGCCGCCACATTGACCAGCTAAGGCGCCGGTTCCCAAGCAGGGTAAGCCCGAGGGGGGAGGAGCCGCGCACAACTCTGCCGGCGTCCGGTGAATCGCAGCAGTCTAGTCAGGATGACTCCGGGCCACAGGGGGTGGAGGGCTCCGAGAGTCAGGAAACCGAGATCACCACTGATGAACCTAACCCGGAAACAACTAGTCAGCCTAGAGAGTCAGCTAGTGACACAGCTCCAGCTGAGGTACCCGAGGTTATTGGAGAGAGAAGTCTGACCACGGATAGTCCAAGGAGTGACACACCGGGGGTTAGGCGATCCGGTAGGACTCGAAGACCTCCGCAATACTTGAAAGATTACGTGTATAGTCTCAACTAGGTGCGGGGGAGTGTTGTGTATTAAATAAGATATTCTGGCAGCAGGGTAAAGTATTGCTATTGGTCAATTTGAAGTGTTCAATCACAATCCACAGCCTGATTGGGTCCCGCCGGAAAGTTTGAATATTATTGGTTCCCGCTAAAATGTATCTTTTCCCTCAGTCCCAATGTGTCTATAAATAGAGCTTTCCCTACCCCCTATCCCCAGTCTTGTCTTATCCCTTACAATAAAGAGCTGTTTTCACTAAGAAGTGTTGCTGGACTTCTTGCTATCAGAACCCACGACACAACAGTGCAAAAAGAGCAAACAGTGAGAACTGATGCCCAGAAACTAGGAAGAGAACAATTCAACATCCCAGACCACTGTTACAGATTTTGAAGTGACTGTTGTTATAACACTGTCGTCCTACGAATTGCAAGGGCAGACTGCGACATTGGGGGTGGAAAAGGGGGAGGGGAAATGAATTACCGTTCATAAAGAAATTCAAATATTGGTCGGTGTTCGTAAAAAGAGGGGGGGTGGAAGCTACTGGAAGGATGATTTTTTATTTGTTATTCTAGCTGCGCAGCCTCCATAGATGAGTATTTTTTTATTTTGTTTCAGCTGAGACAGTGAGTTTCCTAGGTCAAAGTAAAACACATTGGGGGCATTACTCGCCTGGGTTTCTAACTATTATTTTCTTTTTATTACGTGGCTTAATGTCACAAAGAGGCAGTCCCCGACATGATTTTGCTTTCGTTTTTCTTATCAAATTATCTCCCCACCCAAAAGGCAAATCTGCATTTGACTGGGGAGGAAAAATACAGCCTGGCATGTGCAGCAGTGATGTGTAGATGCTGCAAAAATAGGGTTGTCATATTTCAAAAAGTAAAATTCCTGACACCTGCAAAATTGTTGAGCTATTTTTTAGGACACCACCAAAATGCAAAAATCCACTACACTGAACCCACATTAAAATAACCCTAAGCATCTTGGAAGTACTACCATATAAACACCTACATTTTCTGTTCATTTACTGTCTCTCCCATTCCCTTAATCTAGATATGGAGGGAGCAGTTTTTTTAAAAAAACTTGCATGTACCCTGTGACTCTTAAGAATATTCCTGTCTTCACTGTCAATATTTGTAGCTCAAGGTACATAGAAAAAAATACTAAATAGTACAGTACAGAGCAGAACAGGATGGTGCAAGAGTGTAAGCTTTCTGTGTAGGTTTAACTAAGTTTGAATTAATGAATGCTGTTGTTATTATTCCAATTTATTATCTGCCCTTCACCCTCGGGTTCAAGGGCAGGTTGCAACAATTAAAACACAACATTGATATTAAAATACAATATAAAATTGTTTTTCAACAACTTAAAATTACTTAAACAAGTTGGGTCCTAAAAATACACATTTCCCATGTCAAAAGCCAAGGTGAACAGGTGTATCTTCCACATTTGCCGAATGTTGTATGATGGTGTGAAACAGCTGTCATCAAGTTTCACTGAAATAGAAAGATTGGTAGAAAAAGGAAAAGATTATACCAAGCACCCAGAAGTTCCAATATTTGGAGAGCTTTTAAAAAGAGTTAGACAAATTAATGAAAGTAAAGTAAAAGCTACTG